>JUFY01034982.1:2335-33902 GCA_001855655.1 Leptopilina clavipes
AAATAAGTGTGGTAAGTAAGGGTTAATTGTGACATAAAAAGCAGACAAATTTCGATCAAATGAGAATTCCAACTTTTGAGAGTTTTCTCAAAGGACAATTCGTGAAAATAAAATTTCGGTTAAATCGAGATTCAATGGGATGGAAATTATGTCATTTAATGTCTAGGCTTGTTTAATAAGAATTTTGCTAAATAAAAATTCGTTTAAATAACAATATTTATTTACGATTAAATTTCATTAGTCAGAATTTTCTTTCAATAGAATTTTTGTTTCTTCAAAATGTTGAATTCTTTTATATAAAAAGTGGATTAAATAGAAATTTTGTTAAATGAAAATTTAATTACATAAAGAAATTTATTAAGTTGAAATTCGGATTAATTTAAAGTAGATTAAACATATATAACAGTTTGAAAAAACCAAAATCACACCTTCTAGACACGTTTCATTAAAATCATGCTTTTTTTAAACACATTTAACAATATAGTCAAATGATACACATCGAATAGTATAAACAGAAGCTAAGTTAATGCAACTTGTCAAAGAATTAAACGCATCGTATTTAAAGTTAGATTAAAAATGAAAGTTCCCTATTTTAATTCATTACTCAAAAGTATTGTTAAATAACGAGCTCTCTTAACAGGAAGAATAATAATGTCCTATTTTGCTGATTGGTGGGGATAGAAAGTGGTAAATGCACAGACCGGGGATTGAAAGATATAAGATTTGGTTATCTCTTTTTGTTTCAGAGATAGGAGATAAAAACAGATAAGATCTCTATAACTCGTTTTGACTCTAGAAACATATCTTTCACTTTTTATATGAACGAATTTCAAAATTCTTTATAAATATTAAGACAATTCGATTTTTACAGTATGGGAAATATGACTAATTGATTTATTTTTAAATTCGTTTTCCGTAAACTTTACTTTTTTTTTGCTAGGTCATTTGGAATAAAACAGACTTTTATCCTAAAAAAATTAAATTACTGTGCTAATTAAAATAAATGAAAAAAATGTTGTTTTTAAAATTATAGAAAATTGTCTTTTGAGTTAGACATGTTTTTGAAAATTTTGTTTATTCAATTCTAACTGAAAACTTTATTTATCTCATTAGATAAATTTCAACAATTTTTCAAATACTCAGCTTGGACATTTTTTAAAAGTGACTTGCCAATTTTTTTCACTGTTTCAACGGAAAACTTTTTCAAAATTCTGAATTCGAATAATGTTCATGAATTAATCTTTTAAAAAAATATAAAATTCTGAAATATTTCGAAATAAAATTTCTTGAAAATGTTCCTATACGAATTATTCTTATTAAATTGAGGGATTAATGAAATTTATTTTTTTCTACTTTTCTTGTACTTAAAATCGATTAAAACGACTTTTTTTAATCTTAAAAAGTCGATTCGATGTCTGCTTTTTGCAAAAGATCTGGAATATAATTTTTAGTTACACTTAATCAAAATTTTTTGCTCGAACTGAGGTTTCAGTATTAAATGATGGAATAATTAATCTTCATGAATTGAAATATCTGCAGGTGTTCTATGCTACTGTTCCATTGTCCGAATTACTTGGATATTCCACAGCATTAAGAATAATAGCATCTGGAAAGGCCACATTTGCAATGGAGTTTAGCCATTATCAGTCAATGAACGACAACGAAGAGCAAAACGCAGTAAAAAGAATCACAGGATTTTAAATGAATTTTGTTTTTAGTGTGATTGTAAATATAAACATAAATTTGAAACTAAGACAAAAATGCGCTAGTGATGAAAATTTCATCAAATTACACAAGTTTCGTTAAAAACGGGCATTATATCGTCTTGTGTACTTTATTATAATCATTCTTAAGGGGATGTCAAAGTAGTGCCACTTTTTCCATTGAGCTGCAATGGAAAAATCTGCTGTTCAAAGTAAAAACCTAGTAAGTCGCATTTGCCATAAGGACGAGCGTCCCTTAGCTTTGTTATTCGACTTTCACTCTTATGGCAAATGCGACTCACTAGGTTTCTACTTTGGACAGCAGAAATCAAGGGCATATGTCAAAGTCGTTTCAATTTTTACATGGAGCTTCAATAGAAAAAGTGCCACGTCTTTGACATGCCCTTAAGTTGACGAGCGCTGGCGCATTTAAGGGCATGTCAAAGTCGTGCCCCTTTTTCCATTGAAGCTCTATGGAAAAGTCGAAACGACTTTGATTCGATTTTTAAAAGAAAAACCTGTAAAATTGATTGACTGTTATTAAAAAATAAATATTAATAAACAAATCTCAAGAAAAACTCAATCAATTATGGCATAAATCTCAAAAAAGGAATACTTTTTTATTTTACTCCCCCCCCTTTTTTTTTTTAATGTTAAAACACTAAAAAAGTAGTTTTTCAAGAAAAATAGTTTTAAGCACTGCTGTTTTTTAAATGTTTAAATTAAATTAAATTAAAACTAACACATTATGTTTCATTTGTGGATGTAACATACCTTTAAGGAGTTAAGGACTGATGATGGTTAATAATGGTAAATAAAAGCACAATTCGTTACTTGAAGGCCATTTATTGTTATTTTGAACTAAACAAAATAGATCTTGAATAATCCAAGTATTACAATTCTTAATATAAAATCGCCGAGTAATTGTCGCGACCAAGAAGATGCAAACTCAACTAATGTTAAATTAAAAAGAGATCGCTAGCATTTCCTATACGAGACAGTTTTAGTTCCTTCGTCAGCATCTTCTTTGCGCTTATAAATATATTAATATTGCTCAAAGATCAAATCATTACAAAATATATTACATATTTATATGTATGGAGGGATTGAAGAGTTACGTAATATTATATAATTGTGATCGAGGCTTGAGCGGCGGCGAACATCTTTCATGCAGAAAGAATAGAAAAAGTTCAATCCCGCATTCAATATTGATTGGGATCTCTTATTGTCCTAAAGTCGTCAATTTTTAAAATCGGGACATACGCAATCACTTTCTTTTCAAATTCTTAAACCTATGAAGAAAAGTGAAAACTTTCTTGAGCTAAATTGTCTCCTTAACGACTAACTTGTTTCGTGTATAATTAATAATATAAAAATTGGCTTCTTACTTTAATTTAATAACTAGCTTGCATGTAATCAAAGGAGAATTAAATACACTTTTATCACTTGCGTACAGACAACGAGTTCTCTGTAAATGGGACTAAACGGTGTCGATCACCTCTCGCCTTATTCATTAATTAAAGAAACCTCTTTCCTACAGCTAAATCATTTCACTGTAGAATTACTTTTTTTTAACGCTTACTCTTATTTTCAAGTACAAATACTAAAATTGCAATTGTCTCCATACAATTTTCATCTAAATAGGCGTTTTTATGTGCCAATATCAACCACTTTCAAATGATTCACAAATAAATTAAGGGAGTTTAACCTCAAAATCACGTACAATTTCACAATAATTCAATTTACGTGGAATTTCAAAGAAGCTACAAACTAACTACAATAGGGTGGGCAAATTTTTTTTATTTGGAAAAATATTCTTAAATTGTTGACAATATTACGATTTCCCTCGCTGGGGAAAAAGTTGAACAATAGAGTATTTCAATAATGTGACGTCACTTGACTACCAGGTGATAATTTTGCGCAGATATTTATTTTACCGACGTATATATATATTTTACGCCGGTAAAATAAATATCTGCTCAAAATTACCACCTGGTAGGCGAAATGACGTCACATTGAAATACTCTATAAGAATCGGAAATAGGTAAGTCTGCATTTCATCAAAATTACCATTTAAGTGAATATCAAAGTCGTTCTGATTTTTATATGGAGCTTCAACTTTGACATACATTTGATAATTTATAAAAAAAAGTTTTCCTTATTTTTTCTTTTCTCTGTATTATTTCTCCTTAAGATATTTCACTTTTAAATGGAAATATAAAGATATATATTATATATATACTCATAGTTTTACGTTATCTTCAGTAGAAAACTATTACTATTTGAGAATGTACATCGAAATATGAATAGAAATATGACACTGGATTGACAAAATTCATTAAAATAATTCTTTCCTGACTTACAATTAATGTTCAACAGTTGTGCTAAACAGAAATTGAAAATAATGTTTATAAAATGATTATCATTGCCATGCATGAGGAGTACAATAATATAAAAATCTTTTAAATTTTGAAATTGTTAGGCCCATTATTTCATTTTAATGAATGAAAATTCGGAAAAAAAATTATTTTATTAATCCGTTGACATTGTGTGACAATTCTAATCATAAAAAAATTCTTATGATTTTCAAAATTACAAAGTGGAAATAAAATATTTGTGTTTTTCTGATTTCTTTCCTGAAATCCGGTCATTTTTTGGAATTCTAAACCATTATATATATTGAATCAGCTATTTTCTTTTTTTAACTTTTAATATCATATATGAATTCAGAGATTCAAAAAAAAAATACCTTAGCAGCAAAAAATTTTACCTTATGGTTGACCGTTTTTACCTTGATAAATGGATTCTTTTCTAATTTTCTAAAATTAGAAATAATTTTTGTTGTATTTTCAGATGTAATGAAGACTCATTAGTTTACACTAAGAGTATTTCGAAAATAACAAACATAACCTAAAATTTTTTCCTGCTAAGGTCCCTTTCTTTATTATTAATCGAAAAGTACCAAAATTTATTATAATAATAGTAATTATAATTTTATAAAAAAAATTTTGAATTATAAAATAAAATTTATAAATTATAATTTTTTAATTACAATTTATTTATTTTTAATATTCTAATTTTTTCTTCAACACACTCTTGGCCCAAAAAGTAGAATTTTTTCACACAATCAAGAATAACTTGTATACATAAATAATAATTATATGTAATATTTTATCCTTGTCAACAGCTTAAGAAAATAATTTAAAGAATTTTCAAATTGTCAATAAAAATTATTGACAATTCAACTTTGCGTTAATATATAATAAATTTCTCATTTTCCTCGATTGTCAAAATCTGAAAATGTTTCACTCTATTCAATTTCAATGAAAATAAATAAGATGTACAACAATCAATGTTGTACATACTTATCAATGTTTTGCTTTACAAAATGTTTCAAGAGATTAAATAGATTTTAAGATTTAAATATATAGGGTACAACATTTAGTGACCGACACGTGTCAGTAGAGAAATATTAATATTTAATATTAATATTCAATAAATATTATAATAACGATATTAAAATATATCTTCAGATACAAATTTTTATAAAAAATTCAATGTTTAGCAACTTAAAGTTGCTAAATATTTTTTTTTACATTTATTAGCGAAATATTTTGGTTTATTATTTAATAATAAATCAATCGCAAAAGTCTGTCGGCCACTGCATTATTCACCCTATTAAAATGAATTTAAGAAATTATTTTCGCTTTTGTCTAAAAACTCTTTCTTAAAAAGCAATCGGACAGTCAAATCAAAAGTTAGTCCAAGCACATATTTTCGTATATTTTGAAATCAAAAAACAATTTATAATTAAAAACTGATTTTGGTAGAGTGAGAATATGTTTTTCACATATTCCTAAAGTTCTGTACGTTCAAATGAACGAAATTTATGTATTTCTCCATCAAGATCAAATTTCAAATTAATAATATTGCGTAATGCATTCAAAAATAAATCACAAAGCTTCAAAATGTTTAATTCAAATTTTTACTTTTTACTGCAGTCTGACTGCAGTTTTTAAATTTTTTACCCAACATTCAATTGCAACTTTTACTAGTTCAAAGTAAAAAAAATGATCCAAAAGTTGTGAACGTTCAAATGAATGAAATATTTATATTAAAAAAATATTTCATTCATTTGAACGTTTACAACTTTTTGATCATTTTTTTCACTTTGAACCAATAAAAGTAGCAATTGAATTTTGTTTAAAAATTTTTCGCCCTGAGAAACGATTTCATTAACAAACTACAAATTGTATCGAGTTTTTAATGTCAAAACTGTTTTGAAATAATTCAATGGCAAATTTTAATCGTTCAATGTGTGACAAAAATTGTTCAGTTTCTCTGAAACATTTTTTTTGTAATTATAAATTGCTTTTTGATTAATAAATACAAAAAAATATGGAATTAGATTGACTGTCTGTCTGATCCGCTCTCAAATCGACCAAGAGATAAAAAGTAGTTTACACTGTACCACCTCAAAATTGAAAATGAAAAGAAAATCTTGGGGAAAATGGTGCGATTAAGATAAATTGCTGAAATGAATTATGGCAAGTCGACGTAAATAGTGAAAGTGAATTTTGCATTGCTATTCATTTATTCGTCCTCATGGGATCCGTATTCCAAATCCTGGCGTCACAAACTGACGAGTTTTGGTGGATTTGCGTCGGGTGAACTGAGGTCGACCGCGGAGAGGTTGCTTCTCTGCTGAGTGGAGCAGGATGGAATGAGTGGAGTGGAAACGGGCGTGAGTCCCGTGCCACCGTCCATCAATGAGTCGAAATTGAAGGGCATTCCACTGGATGGTGTGGTGATCGGAACGCCAGCAACTTCCGAGGTCGTCTTCATAAAGGAGGGAGTCTCCACAGTTTTGAACTGCATAGAGTGATCCTGTCGGTCCTTTGGTTCGGCGAAAATTGGCAGCGAATTGGGACGATTGTTATTGTCGAATCCAACGGGTAGGGAATTGGGTCTGTTTGGTCTGAGGGAGCAAATTGAGTCGCGTTTCGCTGGCTGAATGAATTGATTCTCGACAATGTCAGATTTTATCACTGGTTTAACGTCGAGGGGAGATGAGGCCCTCAGTCGACAGACTGAGCGATGAGCCTCGAGGATGAATTCCAGTTCGTCCTTTGCCTGTTTCAGCTGATTGATCTCGTCCTGCAAGCTCTGCTTCTTCTGTTCCAAGCCCTCGGTTTCCTGAAACAAGCGCAAGTGTTAGAGATGGAATTTTGTTGATTTTGAAAACAAAAAGTTTCTTTGGGGAAATTTTGATTGGGGGATACTCACTTCCAGTAAGGAGTTGGTGTGGTCCATCCTTCTCTTCCGGCACCTGGCCGCTGCCATTTTATTTCTCTCCCTGCGAACCTGTCGTCTCTCCTCTTCCTCGGGTGACATGCCAATGGTCCTGGTGGGCCTCCTGCCTCCCATGTTTCGTCTCGTTTGCTGCTGAGGCTGAGCCTGATTATCGAGATTGCTCTCACCCAGAATTGTGTTGTGAGTCTGGGCAGGGGTTGGCTGCGACGGTTCCACCAGGGGTGGGACGAATCCAGCCTCTCTGCTGTGGGAGGCCGACTCGCTCGTCAGCTCCAGGAAGGTCTGCTCAATGCTCCTGAGGGTCGTTGGAGTAAGTGTGGGCGTCGTTCTAGTAGGCACGCCACTGTGCAGACCGTCCAACGAAACAAGCTGCAAGCAAACAAATAACAAACAAAATCAGACAAACCAGTATTTTATATTATCCCATTTTCAAAAAATACAATTTCACATTGTCTTCGATGTAGAGAGGATAAAAATAAATCTGATTCCACGCCCGATAAGTTATCGCTCGTGTCAAACGAAATACCTATACCTATACATTTATCATCGCTAAAATTACCACAAACATCCGATAGTATTAGACAATCGAAAGTTTGTTCAATTAATTATCTATAAGGAAATTAACAGTTGAAAAAGTTTTTTTAAAAATTCTCAAGCTAATAATTAATATATACCTTTATAAATAAATTTACTCTCTCTGTCTCTCTCTGTTTAGAGCAAACAAACAAAAGATTCTGAAATGGAAAAGAAAATTGACTTTTTAGACACTTGAAGGGAAAAGCAAGTTCACTATTTGAGATATGATATTCACGCCAGGTAAAGTAAATAACATCAGGTCGACGTCAGCCGGCCGGTATTGTGCACGACAAGTGTCATCGCTAAAATTACTGTTGTGAGTACCACTCGAATACCAATTTAATCGGGAAGTCCGCCCACTCACAGCCGCGCCGCGCCGGCTCAGCCCCCAAAAACAATAAAAGTTTCATGTCTGTCTTTCAGTTCGACTTGCCTGTACTTTCTCTTTTGCGGTTGTATTCAGTTGAAACAGTTTTTTTTTTTTCAAGAAAATATTTTCGGCAACAACTTATTGTCTATTTATCCATTTAAATATATACATATATTTTATATTTTTTATGTATTTTTATACATTAAGAAAACATTTTCTTACGCCTCATGAATAATACCGAACTATGTTGTTTGCTTATAATATCAGAAACGGGCAAATTCGGTTTGAATTTATATATTTTAATTTTCCTTCTAGTTTCCAGAATATATTTTCCATTTCGATAATAGTTTTGCTTCGGTGGAGAAAAAAGTCAATTGAATGGTAATAAAAGTTGTTTGCGTTTTAGACAATCGGGCAAAGCTCACCTTGCTCTCAATATTGTAAACGTAACTTTCCGATGTCTGGAAGGCGTGATGAGACTCGTCAAAGCCTATTTCGACAAGTCTAAACACGTTGTTATATGACGACAAGAAGGCTAAACGGCCATTATTATCTTTCTCAAAGCCGACTGTTTCTTATCTCTGATTAGGATCAGCAATTTTAAGAACACCACAGATACAATAGGGAACGCGCACAAAATGACGTCACGCATCAAGAGTAGGGGGGGAAGGTTCAAAAGTGTCCCTGCATTCGCGATGTCACGCGGCCTTTCTTCGGAGCGTCACAATTACTGCAACAATTTATTAGATACATTTTAGGATTTTAGTTTTTTGATTATTTTATTAAATTTTAGTCATCTCTCCAACGTCGATTTAACCCTTAGTCAGTCCATGATGCGGGTGGAAAAAAGACATATATCATCATTGTGACTTCGGCCCGTATCTTAGAAAAAACATAATAAACTTAATTCAATTGGAGCATCAGTTCCAAGATTTTTTGGGTCAGTGAATTTCTTGTCAGAAGTCATCAAAAAATATATATATAAAGACGAACAAATATTGCAAATTTGGAAGATATGTAAAAATGTAAATCAATCATAAAATTTATAAAAGTGGGGGTGTCAAAAATATTTAAGGTGAATGTCACAAATTTTATATAATATGCCATTGCGTATTATATAAAATTTGTGACATTCACATTCTGAGCTAACTTCTTTTTTTATATTTTAATAGAAAAGTATATAAAACTGAAAGTTCATAATTTATTCTGGTGCAAAATTCAAAATTAAATTTATATACATCAAAAATTAGAATTATAGAAAAATCCATTTCGTAACAAGTATAAAAAGTGCTTCGTTTTGTATAAACATAACGATGTCTTTTCTCTGTCAGAAAATTGAAAATAAATTACTTATTTTACAAAGGGTACACAGAACCTCAAAAAATAACTTTTATTTATATTTAAATCATTTAAATGGTTTTCAAGTTAATTTTGAAACTCTTTGATTTAAAGTAGATTAAATTATACCTTTATTACGGATCTAGCTAAGTGCTAAGTCATTTAATTAACCTAAAATATATTAATGTAAAATTTTTGAAAAATATCATTCTAAACCTTTCAAAAATTTAATAATTGTCATGATTTTGAGAAATTATTTAAAAAGTTATAGGAAAAAATGTTTGTAATCTATTTTTATGTAATTAATATGAATTTTTTTTTTTTTTCTTAAGTATAAAAAAATATTTTTCGAAATAGATATATTTTGACAAAATTTCCGTGAAACTTTTTCTATTAAACTATATTTGACTGGACTTAAATTGTTATTAAAAAAATACAATACTTAAAATTAAAAACTTACGGTGGTTAATAATTAATTATTTAAATGATTACAGGTCTCGGATCAACTTTAAGACTGAAAAAAGTTGTTTTTGGTCGATTTTAAGTACAAGAAAAGTAAAGAAAGTCAATTTTTTACATTAATAAATTTAATTAGTTAATAAATATTTTATTACTATTAACTATTTTTTATTGGATATTAAATAATAAATTTAATTAATTCTTTAATTTAATAAGAATAATTCGTAGGAATATTTACAAAAATTTTCAAAACTAAATGGTTTTCTTTTATTTTTTTTTAGTTTAATTGATAGTAACTTCATTTTTTTAGGATAAAAAAATTTGTTTTATGTTAAATGACTTAGAAAAAAAAAGAATATTTTATGGGAAACGATTTTTTAATTTAATTTTGAAATAAAAAATATAAAAATAAATCAATTACTAGTCATATTTCACACTAAGAATCGAAATAAGTATCATTGTGACGCGATTTAGCTTAATTAAAAGTTCCCTTTTAGTTATATAAATTTGAATCCAGTTCTTATTGAATATTATGGATAAAATGAAGATTTGAACATCAATAATTTGTAATAATAATTACTCTTTCTGTGTTTTTACTCCATAAATTATAAACATAACTTAAAATTTTTTGTTTCTTGGGTACCTTTCTTGGGAGCGCGTCACATTTTATACTGAAAAAAGTTATATTTTGTTAAAATATTTAGAAAAAATTTGCATTTTTTGAAAAAAGTGCTTGTTATTCTATTAATTCTTTTAAAAAAATTTAAACTCTTTAAAGAACTTTAAATAAATCAAAAGTTAATCCAACTTTATATTTTTTAGTTTTGATATTTTTCTCCCTTCAGATTAGAACAAGAATTTAAAAAAAAACATAGAATTTCATGTAGAGAACATTTTTTTAGTGCGTTTAATGTTAAAAAGCGATATTTAGTCCTTATTTCTCTCTTTCTCCCTCTCTTTCTGGGATGATTTTTTCTCCATATCGTTTATCTGGCATGTACACGTCTTCCGTTTCGCAATGCATGCCATGCCTACATATTTTTTCCCTCTCGAATACACCGAAACAAAACTTAGCCAGAGACAAGTTGCTTACACGTACGTGTATAATCAGTGAGCGCATCGCGCGCGTATAGCGAGCGTTCTGCCATGTGCGAAACGCGCACTCGGACTCCGCAATTCTATAAATAAATGCATTTGATGCTCTAATCTGCCTTGGGTTTCCACTGCACACACCAGACAAAGAATTGTACCGCACACAAAAGGAATAAAGCAATCAAGAAAAACTATTCAGCAAATAATTACTACCTTCTTGTTTTGCTTCTTTCGAGAAAATTCATATATATATATATATATATAATTATACACGTCAATGAAAACTTCACTTGCGTTCTTGAATTAGCTGCGTCCCAATTTTACCATCATGTATACAAATATTTTAACACCTCGACGCTCTCAATTTTCAGTTATGATCATTTTTTATTTTATTCGCATATTTCCCAACAAAAAAAACATTTCATTTTTCGTTAATTAAAATCGTGTTATAATAAAATAATAAATTTCAATTAAACATTTCAGAATTTTTTTCCCTTTTTCTCTCTGTTTATAATTTATACTTTATGCATAACAAGGAAACTCTCTAAGGATTTTAATTCACGTGCGAAATATAAAATACAATAAAAATTAAAATTCAATCTTAATTTAATAATTAATTTTCCTATTATTAAAAAAACCACAAAATTCATTTTACTTAAATCAAAATCTAAATAAAAATTCAAAAAATTTTATTTTAACCTTTCAAATATTAGGCAAAACTAAAAATACGTATCAAATAGCTTGAGAATCCTAAAGTTGCGAAAATTGGCTTAAATTGGTGGAAATGTGAAGAATTCGAAAAGAAATATTTACAAGTTTCGATAAATGAAAGCCGCCTTCGATATTATAAACTGAAAAAAAATTTAGTTGATTCAAATAACCGATTACTTGCCTATTATCAATAAAATATTTACTTGAACCAAATAATTTTTATTCAAATAAAATAAAATGGAATTAATTCCATTATTTCTGTATTTGAATCAAATATCATTTAATTGACTTAAATAGAATTTATTTGATACAAATAAATATTTATTTGATAATAGTCAAGTAATCGGTTATTTGAATCAAACAAATTTTTTTTTCAGCGATATATACAAAAATTTGAACATAAATATAGTAAAAATGTTTAGCACTAGTGAGTCACGATTCGAACAAGATCAAGTCTATTCAAAACTATTCTCATCCACTAAGCATTTGTTAAAAATATTTATATAATGGTATTTTTGACAATGAATGAAATAAAATTGCTCCAGTGATGAAGCAATAGCCGTAAAGAAGGTTTATTTCATCATTTTCTTATACAAACGTAGAAAATTTAACGTTCTTCAACTATACTCAATTTTAACATTGGCTGTTAATTCAAATGATAAATAAATTTATAACTATTGTAAGTCCAGTTACAGGAGTGAAATTTCCATTATCACAAATATTTCTTTTCTTCAGACAATATTTTACAGTATAGATGTACCTGATGCTGATAAAATAGCTCTTGGGCAATTATATTAGCGACGTCAACCGGATCCAAAGTAGAAGTGGCCATTTTTCTTTACACGCACAAAAATCCTCGTTGATTCGTTATTACTCACGATAAATAAATAAATTAATTAATTAAAAAAAAGAGGAGTCGAGTTTTGTGGAAATTAAAAAAATGTGTAAGCAAATCGGTGTTTAATTATTTGTTCGTTCGTAGGAATCATTCGTCGTCGCAATCAGCGACGTCGAAAGTCGTCAGTGTCTCTGGCAAGTGCCTCTCTAACACTGAATCTCAATTTTCGTTTGTAAAGGTGGCCAATCCCCCTGTCTAACATTGCCAAAAATAACGTTTCAATTTTCGGCGTACGCATATCGCAAACAAATAAATAGAAAAAGAGGGGGAACATTTTTGTTATAACAATTCTTACTATCTTATTTAAAAAGAAATCCACAGAACTACAATTTTTAAATGTTGCATTTCTTCAATTTTTAACAGAAATTGTAATTTTTAAACATCAGAAACTTGTATTAAATGTAATGTGTACCTCAGAACATTTTTTATAAACGTAATTTATATTAAAGTTAATTTTCGTGATGTAGAATATATTTTTTGTTAAATTGTTATGGAATTTAATTTTTATTCGACAGTATTTGCAATTGATCAAAGTATTATTTAATGCAATTAACATCAGATATATTTTTAATTAAAGGTAAGTTTTATTGTATGTAATTTTATGAAGTGTAATATCAAAAAATTTTTATGTTAAAAAGTATTTATTTTGCATATTATTTTTAATATGGCCAAAATTTTATTTGAAATAATTTTCATTAAAATTATATTCAATTAATCTAAATATTTTAATGTTTTCATTATTATGGGAAGAAAATTTATTTTTGTTTAATTATTTTTCATCAAATTGACATTTTTATGAAACACCAGTAAATTGAAAAAAACAACATAATTAATTATTTAAAAAATTGAAGACTTTTTAATGTCAAAAAAAATATTTATAAATAAAATTATAAATAAAAAATAAAATTCAAGGTTTTATAAGTTCAAAGTGTTTTCTAAGTTTGCTTATTTCAATATATCTGAAAATTTGAGTCCCTTAAAAATATTTTTTTTTAGAAAATAGAAAATAAATAAAAATATTTAGACATTGAATCTTCGGAAAAGTTGTGATTAAATATTTCGTTGATAAGAGAATGAAGAGACGAGCAATACAAGATGGCCATTTAAAAGCACATATTATATGTCTCTGACACCGAACATGAGTGTGTCTGATTACAATTAACAATCTATGTTTTTTCAGCCGCTACTATCATGGAATTTTTAAACAAGGTGCACGTAGAAAATAAACGAAAATCAAACATTCCATTAGAAAAATTAGAAAAATACACACCGAAGAAAAAGATTTTAAACCTTGTAATAAAATATTACACATGAGAATTAGGAAAAATATTTCTAACAATTTAACTTTTTTTTTAAATAATTCAAGGGCAAATAAAATTATTAAATTATTATAAATATAATAATTTAAATTTAAAATAAAACTATAATAAACTTTTTAAATCTGAATTAGTTAAAAGTGACTGATTGTTAATAAAAACTTTATTGACTGTTTGCTTCAGCAATTAGTGAAAAATAATTAATTATTAATGATGAGTCAAAAAATATCAAATTTGTAGTAAAAAAAAATAGTTAAGATAATATTTTTTTTTTAATTTGACTGATTGAATTACTTGTCCGTCTCTTGCAAAACTCTCGTCAATTTTTTATGTTTTCAACAGTTTATTGCAAGATTTTGAACATTTTTTAAAACAAATAGACTTTCTAACAGACAAATCCAGTGAATTTAACTAAACAAATAGAAAAGATAATTTTTTATCGCTAAATATGACTTTTTTACAAAATTGTTATCACCTTGTGATCGAAAATTATTTCAATAATAAATATAGTATAGTTTCTCTTATCTTTCTTTAGAAAAAAACTCAATAGATACAGTCGCGTTCAGCCATTGATTTCGTAAAAAAAAACACTGTCGATTAATTGAAAATCTAACTTTTAAGAAATAATGAGGATTTTGTCAAATTTTATTTACTTCCTAAATATGGAGAAAGAAATAAACTTAAAACTTATTGATTTGTCATTCTAAAGGTGTCTTTGACTTGAAAAAATTATAATCCATTTAAATTTCAATAAGAAACAAAGATATTTGCACAAAACATTTATTTAGTTATGGTAAAAATGAGATTTTCTGATGTATTATAAAAATTATTCAGAATGGAGACATTAAAAAAATTCCAAATATTCAATTTAGTTTCTTTTCTCTTTCTTGCAAAATAACTCAATACTGAGTTCAGTCATTGATTAAATAAAAACTAATATTTAAGTAAAAAAACAATTGATAAATAATTGTTTTTTATAAACAAACACAGAGTACTAGAAAAAACTTCACTTCTTGAAGTTGATTCATGAAAATTTGAGAGAACAAAAAGTGAAATTCTTAGGTTAGGCACGTCGTAAATTAACAAGCACGAGTGCCAACCACGTAAAAGAACTGGATAATGGTGCTAAATTTTTAAATTCTTTAAAGAAAATTCACTATTTATTGAAAAATTATATTTATATTACAAAATTTTTTATATGCCGTTTACGTTGGACGTAGTAAAATTTACTCTCGAGTTTTGAAATAGTTAAAATTGACAGAAATTTCAAATAGTTAAGATTTTACTTTATGTAAAAAGTTACTTTATATTTTTTTCCATGTAAGAAGCTTACAGTTTCTACCTACGCTGTATATTTACTAGAATTTACTCAAACTGCTTAAATTATTAGTCGGAAAGGATCAAAAGAGTATTAATATTTTATTTTCTTAGGTCAAATAAAGGGTTTACATACGACCATTTTTTAATTTTCTTTATTATTGTTTGTTTATTTAGTATTTTCCTTTACTTTTGAAGTTTCAAAATTAAGTCTGTTTGCACTAAAGAGGTTCCGGACAAAGAAAGGTATCGTTTCTCAAATATATAATTCGAACAATGACCCTGGACTCGCCTTAGCGGACTAAACTCCTATCCGCTCTCTATGGAAACTGTGTTTTAGATTTCACCTTCCCTCCCATTAGCGACATGGAAAATTCTTTTCATATTTTATTTTCGAATTTTGCTTAAATTTCATCGCATTTTATTGTTTAATTATTAGACAGATATTTTCTTATGTTTAAGACTTTATTCAAAATCAGCGTTCCTAAGGAAACTATAAGGATCGCTGCAATTTTATTTTTTAAAGCCTCCTGTTTTGCTTGGCTGTAAAAGGGTTGAAGCAATATATCTGACGCGCTCCCAAGAAAGGTACCTAAGAAGCAAACGAATTGTAGGTTATGTTTGTGTTAGATTTATCTTGATAAAAAGTTCTTTTTTAATTATGTAAATCTGAAACCAGTTTTTATTGAATATTTTTGATATAATGAAGACTTAAACATGTCTTTCTGTATTTTTATTCCAAAAATTATAAACATAACCTAAAATTTTTTGGTTTTTAGGTACCTTTCTTGGTAGCGCGTCACATACATATTTCTTTAAAATGTTTGAGTTGAATAAGAATATCGCAAATTGTATTATTATATATTAGTAGTCTGGTAGTTTCCGTTAAAATGTTAAGTTAAACTTAAAGTTTTAAGTTAACAAAGGTTATTAACTAAAATAGTTTTAATTTTACCTTGTCATGTACCCTTTAACATTATATGATATATCTCTAATTTTTTTTATAGAAAATTCTTGGTTTCAAATCAGAGTTAATATTTAAAAAATTCGACAAGGTTTTATCTGCGGTTTCTCGTATTCATCCGGTCATGTGCGATAATTACATTTAATGAAGGACTTAAAGTCCTCTTGGACAATTTAAAGAATTTTACGTGGGAGGTCAATGTTTCCTCCAATTATAATCGTCCATGATAATAAGGTTAATAGATTTTCAAAAAAATATGTGAAATTTGCCAATTTTTATATCCCACTTGATGATATCTTTAAAGTACACATAATATTTAACAGAATTGACGTGATTTTGGATGAGTCACACTCTACTTCTGAAATGGTTCTTTATACACTTCGCCATTTGGAAATCCCCATTCTTCTAAAATTATACTTCATGTGTAAAACTTAACATATGTGAAAAAATTAAATCAATTTATATTTTGGTGATATTTTCTACCGTTTTCAGTTCTTTGCTCTGTTTATCAGTTTTCTTTTACATTATTTACGCTCCTTTTGTTATTTTCTGTTCGCACTCTATTTTTCTTTTCAAAAAACGAAATTAAACTATGTATTCGTCGAGTTGCAAATTGAATATCAACATTCAATAAATTAAGGATGTTTAAACCATTGACATAACCTCAAATTTAAAATTTGTTTTTAACAACAAGAATGATTTCATCAAATTCAGAAAGATTCAGTTGTACAATTTTCAAAAAAAATTATTTTCAAACAAATTTTGTTGTTGAATAATAATTATTTAACTTTTTAGGTTTTCTGTTTAAAGTTTGTGAACAATTATAATTTTTATCTCTAATTTTTGCTCATTTCACTCTCTTAAAGATTGTCTACAATTCTGTTGGTTAAATTTTGTTAACAATATTTTCTTCAAAAGTTATTGAACAAATAAAATTTTCGATTTTCATATTTTTTAAACAAAATATTATTTAACAAAATTTAACGAACAATCTTTCAGAGAATCTTTCAAAGAAGAAACTAAGAATCTTTCAGAGAGTAAAATAAGCTAATGTTTGGAAAAATTGCACAAAAATTATAATTGCGTTTACAAACTTCAGACAAAAAACACAAAAAGTTAAATAATTAGTATTTAACAACAAAATTTGTTTGAAAACAATTCTTTTTTAATTTGTGTAACTAAAACTTTCCAAATTTGATGAAATCATTGATAAAAAAAATAATAACAAACAATATTATTAAAATTATATTTTTTCTTGTTAAGAACAAATTTTTAGTTTGAGGTTATGTCTATGAATAGAGTTTGTTTGTTTGTTTGTTTGTTTAGAAAAATTGGATAAAAATTACAATTATATGGAATTTTTATTTAAAAGCAACTTTTAATTCTTTAGAGTGCTGAAAATTAAATTCTCTACTCTTCCACTAGAACTCATTTACAATTTAAATGTTTTTTTAATTCAAAATGTGAAAATATGGAGTTGGACTAACTTTTGTTCCGATTGCAAAAACTTTCCTAAACATAACCTATAATTTGTTGTCGCGTTAGGTACCTTTTACTGTAGAGCGTCACATATATATAGATTATTATTTCTTGTTAGATTCTTTTTAGTAACTTATGAAATTTAAAATTGTCTAATTACTGGGAACAATTTTCCTTATTGATAGTGTATATACCTATATGCATAATTAACTTCTAAACTTGAAACATGTGTCTGTGTTTTCGTAGAAATTTTCTATCGTAAATAAACGCCCCCTTGGCTAAACATTACGAAGATTATCATCGTTAATTAATTTGTTATTATTGTCAAGTAATGTAAATAATATTCTGCTAAAAATTAACATTTTCTTTATATGCCAGTTGCAATAACCAATTCATTCCAATATCAATATTAATAATAATAGTAATAATAATAATAATAATAAATAAACAACGATATCGAAAAGAAATGTTTAAAAATGAAATAGAAAGAAAATGTAGGTATAAAAGAGATTTAGAAATTGATATAAATACGTATAAAAATAGACAGTAGGGGGTAAATTTAGATGTTTCTAAAGGGGGAGACACACACTACTCCAATATTATGGAGAATTGAAAAAAATTTTAACTGGCAACACTGCACAGCTGAGAAGAGTCACTAACTTTCCTGACTTTCTTGACAAAGAACTTCTTCACCACTCGTTAACGTGTGTATTAATAAGTACAAATTTTTACAATTTTTTTTCCACCGTCAGTAAATTAAAAAAAAAATCTATTTACTCAAAGTTAAACATCATCAGAAACGAGATTGCATTCGTTTGCCATCAAAATTTCTTTTTCTTCATCTTGTCAAGCGAAAATAATTATTCAAAATTCTAAAAAGAACATATTTCCAACTAACAAATTAAATATTAAATGTATAGAGTTTTGATTGAATTTCGAAATTCCAAAAATATCATTTCTCAAAACTCATAATGTTGAGAAAAATAAATATTCTTGGAACAAAAAAAGGCAATTAATTACTTGAAACATTAACGAGCTATTATTTAATGGCAAAAAGAAGAAAAACCGCGCGACAATAAATAACGAGCGAGCTTCACATTTTAAAGCACTTAAATATTTTAATCTATTACGAAAATTGATATTTCTAACAATACACAGAGTGAGGATATTCATAAACGTATATAAAATATAATATAATCAAGACGAATGACGCAATCATAATTGAATTTTTGTTGGTGAAGATGCAGTCATAAATCATAGTGAGTAAAAAACCAGTTGCAATTAAGAAAAATAACATCTCTAAGAATGTACTAGTAGAACGTTAATTTTAGTTTTTCCGCAGAAAAGACAAAATGTTTTAATGATTTCTATAGAAATCCCATAAAAAATGTGTACTTGTCCATTTTATATAGAAAAGTTCTATAGTTGACAGTTTGTATAGTGTCCAATAGAATAAATATTATCAATCTATTCCATTGAAATGGAAATAAATTTTCCTCGAATCGTGAGCATTTCTTGGAAATTCCTAGAAACGAGGGAAACGCTTAAAAGGAGGAATTCGGAGGAAAAGAAAAGTGATAAGAAAAGATGATGGTTTAAAGTGACGACAACAAGAGGGAAAGAGGGGACGTGACAAAGTCAGTATAGTTTGTAAAGTAAGATTCGTTTCCCGCGAAAGAGAATCGGTTCAAGACGATTAGAATGTAAATAATGTTTTGATAGAATGTGTTCTTGAAATTCCACTTTTACTACGTCTTGTTTGACCTAAATAGGAATTACAATTACGCATATTCTTATGGCTCTTCTACTCTTCTCTCTCAGTAGAGGCGCAGAAAATTCTCGTTTGACAAGGACTCACCTCGAGGGCAATTTACTGAATATATCCTTGAACAAAGTAAGGCTCGTGTCAACCGCAATCGCTCGAGTTTTTCCTTTCAGTGTCTGTGCGAAATCGTCTTTAATGGGAATCGCGAAAGCAACGGTTTGATTGTGTCTTTTCTGTCGTCACTCGCGGGCAGATCAGCGCACTAGTCTCTCACGACCTTGCGAGTTGGATTCAGTGACCGTCAGTCGGGGGCCTCAATTGAAACAAAGTACGAAGATTACCCGTATTGTACAACCACAGTTGACGACGGTCGAACTGACACTGACAGACAGACGCTTCTCGGCTTCTGTCATCAACGATACCACGAGTTGTTGCGGATCATGGACAATGCCAACCGCATGGTCGATGTCTTGAGTTCGGTCGACTTCGGCACCGCTCGGGGCTTGTCGGAAGCGCGCCAAGTCCCCGGCTCGAACAACAATAGCCACACGCATATCCATGGGACTAACAAAATGCGAAATATCCTTCAATTTTATTTTATATTTTTCCATTTTCTCCAAATATGTGGTTTTAAAAATATGTAAAAACCTTTTTAACTTGATTGGATGATTGGCAATTTATACAAAACAATTGTTATTTACATGAGCCATGACTCTGAGTATCGAAAATGTTAATTACAAAAATAATGCATTTTTTAAGTTTCTTTCTTCGGTGAGTTTGTAAAGAAACAAAACAAAAAAATATATAATGTGGGCAATTTCACTATCTGGCTGGTTAAGGACGATGATGACCATACATAACCTCAAAAGTAGAAATTGTTTTTCACAGCAAATAAAAATATATTAAAATTTAATTTCATCAAACTTTAAAAGCTTTAGTTATAAAAGGTTAAGGATACATTTATATCGAGTTAAAATCTTTCGAAAAATAATAATTTTTTCATATTTTATATTTTTTTCTTTTAGTTCCGAAAAAAATTTCATTTTTTATCAAAATTCGACTAACAATAGCTCATTTTACTCATTGAAACATTATCTACAATCATAACCTTTTTAATGTTCTTGGAAATACGTTGTTAAAAAATTGTTAAAAAAATAAAATTTTAATAATTGTTAATGTTTATATTTTTTGAAAAAAATATTTTTAACACAACATTAAAAAGATTACGATTGCAGATAATGTCTCAACGAGTAAAATGAGCTATTGTTAGTCGAATTTGGATAAAAAATGCTTTTTTTCTGAGCTTAACATAAAAAATTAAAATGTTACAAAATCATTATTTGTCAAAAAATTTTAACTCAATATAAATTTTTCAAAATTTGATGAAATTAATTTTAATTATTATGTATATTTTTATTTAATAAAAAATTGTTTGTTTTGAGGTTATGTATAGTCACCACCCCCTGGACATAACCTCAAACTAAAAAGTCATTTTTAACAGCAAATAAAAGTGGATTAAAATTGATATCACAAAATTATGAAAGATCAAGTTGTACAATTATCAGAAAAAAAAATTATTTTGATCTATAATTTATTGTCAAATAATAGTTATTTAACATTTTGTGTTTGTTGTTTAAACGTACTAAACAATTGTAACTTTTAACCAATTTTTATAAACAATAGCTCATTTTAATCCTAAAAACATTAGCTACAATTCTATCTACTCAATTTCGTTGACAATATTCTGTTTAAAAGTAATTAAACTTTGTTATTATTAGCAAAGTATAATTTGTTTAATTACTTTTAAACAAACTATTGTCAACGAAATTGAGTAGATAGAATTGTAGCTAATGTTTTTAGGATTAAAATGAGCTATTGTTTATAAAAATTGGTTAAAAGTTACAATTTAAACAAAAAACACAAAATGTTAAACAACTATTATTTGACAATAAATTACACCGTCCGACAAAATTCAACTTTTTTTTCACACACGAACAAACCAAACAATTTCGGAAACTAGGGCCCCAAAAAAGAGACCCGTGTCTTGCCGTTCTGCAAGATCAGGTCATTTAAGGATTTTAGGGGTGAAAACAACCCTTAAATGAAAAGGGACGAGAATATCTTTTAAAAACTAATAATTTTTATGAAACTTGGTACCCGGGGGTTATCGGGGTCGCTGATTAAGAATCTGATATCACATTTGCAGAATTCAAAATGGCGGATCCAATATGGCGGACAAACTTTTTTAAATTTAATCGAATTCACTGGTAACTTGTTACTTGGGGGTATAATATAATGTCAAATTTTTAAAATTCAAAATGGCGGATTCAATATGGCGGTCGAAATTTCTAAAACTTAATTATTTTTTGTGAAACTTGACATGCGGGGGTGAAAAAAGTTTGTCCGCTATATTGGATCCGCCATTTTGAATTCTGCAAATGTGATATCAGATTCGTTATCAGCGACTCCGACAACCTCCGGATACTAAGTGTCATAAAAGATAATTAACTTTAAGAAATTTCTACCGCCATATTGGATCCGTCATTTTGAATTTTGAAAATCTGACATCATATTCGTAATTAGCGACCCCGAAAACCTCCGGGTACCAAGTTTTATAAAAATCATTAATTTTTAAAAGATGTTCTCGTCACTTTTCATTTAAGGGTTGTTTTCACCCATAAAATCCTTAAATGACCTGATCTTGCAAAACGGCAAGACACAAGTCTCTTTTTTAGGGGCCCTAGTTTCCGAAAATGTTTGGTTTGTTCGTGTGTGAAAAAAAAGTTGAATTTTGTCGGACGGTGTTATAGATCAAAATAATTTTTTCTGATAATTGTACAACTTGAATTTAAGGTAGATAAATTAATAATTATTGTATATCTGTGAATGGTTAGAAATAATTATAATAATAAAATTCTTTATTTAATACAAAGCCAGTGTTCTTGATCCAAGAAAATATGTCTCTTCAAGTAGATATGAAACTTAAATAGGAGTTTTTAAAAACTGCCAATTAATTAAATTATAATTAATTAATTATTATTATAAATTATAATTTAATTTTAAGTACAATTGATAAATATTTTAATAATTATTGACCGTTTGACAGATATTTTACTCTTTGTCAATCAGCTGTTATGGCTGCGGACTACATTTTTTTTCTATATAGTTATAGAGCAAAAATTTCTTTTCTGTATTATCGTTTAAAAAAGAAAATAATAATTTTATGAATCAGGTTTTCTTGAGGATTAGAACGAACCTGAACCCAGGCAGATATATAAAAAAAGCAGTTATTTTATAAATCCGCATGCAACTAACAGAAAAATATAATTTCGCGCCACAAGAAATTACGAACAGTTTAACAAGTGACTAACACAAAGGCTTTGTTTCAGTATAAAGTAAAGCGTCTAGTGTTTCAATGGTAACAAAGCGATGAATATAATATGCAATCAATGCATCGCTCAGATTTCATTGTTTTTAGAAAACTTGAAAAGCATTTCAAGATTATATTACAGATAAAGCACTAATAATAGCATTCACATAATTTTTGTATGAAATAAAATAAATATTTTTGCTGAGACATGTATTATTGTTTTGAATTGACGAACGTTTTCTAGGAAGTCGTTGACAAGAAGCAATATGAGTCAGACCGGTGGATGCAATGAAGATGAAGGGGAATTCCGGAACCAATGCAACGAGACTACTCTTCAGAATGGTTGAAATTGCCCGCATTCCATTTCGCAATGGAGGGTCATCACTAAGAATTTTGTACCTACGAAGCAGTTTTAAACTATGCATATAGCACTTATTGATTTCAGGATGTAGCATATGGCTTCGAATAAGTGACGTCGTTCCTGTGTGAGTGGGAGATTCTCAGTAACAGAACTTGCGACAATTTCTAGGTGAAGTCCAGTTGCGTGACGACCTTCACAACCCGCAGCAATGTCCGGGAGGCGTGTTATTATTTAAAACGTACTCATACTCCCGAGTCGTGCTAGCTGTACCATGTACGATTTATACTGCAAATCATGTTTGAAGAAATAAAAAGTCCACATCAATAAACTACCATTATTCTATAAATTTCAAATTTCCTTGTTGAACTCTCTTATTGTTTGATATGGCAGAAAAAGGGGACTTTGAGAATATTGTGCACGGCTTTCATAGATTTGCAACTTAGAAAGGGTTATGCAGAATCTATTAAAGATAATTAATAATACAATGAATAATCAACATTCATCGTAGCACATCCAACAGACGCGGTAATAGCTCGCACTAAATGCGAATAACCTTTTATATATGTAAGCTGGTGAGACAAACAAGACAAGACTATTATCACATGCTCGTTTGTTTTTTTATACATATTCAGTGTAAAATGCATTAAAATGATTTTATACTTTCATTATTTTTCCGAATCCACTGAAAAACCCATCACAATCTTTGAGTGGTAAAAATATTAGAGATTGTAAAGTTCATACAACTTTTAACAAAATTAAAGATGACATATTTCGAGAAATATCTACAGTTTTCAATTACAAAATACAACGTGAAACAAATAGTTTTTTTACAATTAGCACTATTTTAAAACTCAAGAAATTATCCATAGAGAGAATTAATTACATTTTATATTCATATTACTTTTGATAAAAAAAAATTACGTTTAAAATGTGCTCTACACACCATAGTCTTTTGCTAAACAGAAAAATGAACAGTTGCAAAATAATACTGTTTTCTTGGATCATTCTACAAATTGATCCAAAAAGCGGTATCATTTTGCAACGTTTTGATCCCTTATTTAGGTTTTCTGTAGTGGTACGGTAAAATATTTAAAAATTTTGAAATTGTTTTTCAGTACATAAATAGTATAAAAATATTAGACTCATATCTTGAGACTTTAAAATTGTTTTAACATCTTTTGAAATTCTTCTTTTTTCTTTACTATAATAATGTCAACATAACCTGTGGAAACTTTTCGTTTCGCGAATTAACAAAGTTGATCACCTCTTTTCACACAAGTTCTGGCACACGTCTTATAAATTCATGGACCGTTGTGTTGGGTCCATGAATTCTTCAGTGCTGACGCAATGCGCATGGTATTTCCGAAGCTCTCTTGCACTTGGACAAACTTATTGTATGCGCTTCTTTATGATAACTTCAAAATTCTCGTCTAGTTTCATTCGAAGATATAGACATTTATTAATTTTGTCCTTTAATGATAAGGTTTGGGGTAAAACTGACCTGAGATATTCCTTCTTGACTATATTAGCATATTATAAATGCGTTAAGATATACTGAAACACTTATTTCGCATGTCTTGATCAATAATATAAATATTTTCTGAATTAGTGGAACGTATCTTTTCCTTGTACTTTGGATGGGAGTATTAAAATAAATAAATATACAAACAGAAATCAAATGAAGTAAATATAATGACAATCATTACATAAGTAGTATATAGTAATCAACTGTCCATGTAAGGCATTATTTTTAACCTCTATTTAATAAAACAGGATGTATCTAAACTATGCGCATTAATACAACATAAAAGGTTTAAACAAATTTAAAATCTAAAATATATAGAATTGGGAAAACAATCGAAAGTTGGTTTTTCCCGAGGGAAAGTGGATTGACGTCAGCAAGTCTTTTAAAAAGGAACCGACCTCCTTTTAAGTCTGAAAGTACACATTATTCCTTGTATCGACGACAGAAAGTAAACGCACATAATAAAGAAGAAATATTTATTTAACAATTTCCTTAATCAAAATTTAAAACGAAGAGTTAACTGGTTAACCTGTCAATACATTGGAATAAAAACATTTCGTTGTAATCTACCTATTCTATTTATTTTCAAAATGAAGTAAAGTAAAGTATAGTTTTTTTTGGTATCTTGTGTTTGTTTACGAAAAACAATTAGTTTATTTCTAGTTTTTCTACGTAAATCTATATTAGTTTTTTTGGATAATGTCCCAAATTATTCAATTTCTATTTAACTATGATTATTACAATTTACAACATACAATCTTTAATTGAGAGAAGTTTTATGTATTTAACAAAATTTGTACTTAATGGAATTTTTGATAATGATAATTTTTACAGTGAAATATAACTGTTTAAAGAGTAATATTTAAAAGTAAATCATTAAAATTACTGCTGTTGTTAAACTAAAAAACGCAAAATCTGACACTTGTAATTTAAGAGAAATGTCGATAAAGAAGGTGACTAATGGTAAGTTTAATAAGTCTGACCAGTTGGATTCAAACCTAAATTCATTTTTCCTAAATTGTCGAAAACATTCTGCTATTGTGGTGAGGCTCATTCACAGATTTAGATTTGTAGGTTCTTTTACAATTTACGTGTAGAAATTTAATTTCAGAAAAAAAACTTTTGTTTGACCACGGAACCACTTCTACTCCGTGGTTTGAACAAACTTACTAAATTACTAAAAATATTAAAAATTAAAAAAACCCAGACTCATTTTTTTTGCACTTCAAAATGAGCCTGATATGAGGATCATTTTGAGCCCAAATTTTTTCTATGTTTCCAGGTCTTCCTGGACTTTATTTTATAAATCAAAGTTTCTCAAAAGTTTAGATAAAAATAAATATTTACATTTTGTACTTACAACTAAACGAAACGCAACGTGTTTATAAGACATGAGTGTTGTCTTATTTTCGTTACGTTATGCCTCAAATTGCTATGTGACTCATTTCACTCTAAATTACAGGCCGATTTATTATTTATTATCTGAACTGTAAATCATTTTATCCGAACTTTTAACGTTTTTATAAGCCTGAAACTTTATTTTTTATATATATTAGTATAAAAATTTCATATAAAATATAGAAAATGGATTGACTATCTTTTGAGGACAAGGAACCGAAAAATTATTTTTGAGAATTTTGTATAAACCTCATAGTAGATCATGAATACCTAAATACAATGTTTTCAGCTGCAGGAAAAATTGCTTTCTGGATTCGAATCATTAATGAAGATTATTTTTGGAAAATTTTATTCACATAGTTAATATTTTTTTGTTCCAGGTCAGTCGCAAGGATCGAACTTCCAACGTAGAAGACAAGGAACTGAAGAAAAATTAGTTTTGGGAATTTTGTATAAATTTCCCCATGCTAGATCATGAATAAATACAGTAGAACCTCGATTATCCGAACCACTGTCATCCAAACTCTCTATTATTCGAACTGTAAATCATTTTATCCGAACAAGGTCCTGCTCGAATTAGTCCGTATAATCAAGGTTCCACTATAAAATTTAATTTATGTATTTGTCCTGAATTCTAAAAGTAATTATTCTGTCATGTTAATTGTCAGTTCTAGTTTTATTTTTTTAAATACGATCATTTTTATGTTGTGACTGACATTTTCCACTATAAGAATTTAATGTTTGCGATTTTGATCGAAAAATGAGATTATATGAGAAAAAACTACTCTTTTAATATGCAAAAATCGATACACATATAGTTGTAGGTATTTATTGTATGTACTTTTAACTTTCGTGTTTTTTTTGCACTATAAAATGCACGTTTGTTAAACAACAATAAATTCATATATACTTTTAATTTTTCTTACTGAATAATTTTTAAATGAACTGCAGATTTGTCACACGTTTTTCCGCTTTCTAAGAGTGCACCTGCAAGTCTGTATAAGGTTTATGTCATGAACATATGAGAAATAATGTTCACCTATATGACAAAGGAAAATATTTTTCTCAGTCTGTTTAGGAAAACACTTTCGATATATTCGTAACTGGATGAACAAATGAGTCTATAAAAATGTTCATATATAATATTAGTGCAATGGTTTTGCAAATGCAGAATATATTTTCAAGAACAAGTATGTATAATCTGTAATCAATTTCTACTCAATAGTTTTTTCCATTAAAAAAATATATATATTTAAGTGTTTCAACTTATTATTTGAGAATAATATATCGTCATCGAGTATTTTTAACAATAACTGATAAGAAAATTAGGTATTATCGTATACTAAGAACAATATATAGGCTGAGACAGATATTACCGAGGATGATGCAATAAGTCAAAAATTTCTTCAACTGAAAACATTACCTTTAAGAGAAAAAAATATATAATACAGTAAAGAAAATCTAACGTTCATTTACAAATTTTTTCTCCTTCCCAATTACAATAATTCCTAAATGATTGTAGATTTTTTAATTCTGTATTATCAATTCATTTGTCAATATATAACAATGATGATTGTTTTCAGAGTTGTTGAAAAAGTAAATAATCTATTATGGTTTCAGATGTAATCCACTTCTCACGAGATTAAATGACCTCCAACTACAGAATATTATGTGTTTTAGAAAATGAGAGAAGGTCGCAACCCCCATGAAATAAAATGATGAAAGAAGATTCTTAAATCTGACAGGAAGCTTAGAGTTAACGCTCGTTAACTCATCAATTACAGGGTTTAAGTTGCTGTTACAGGGTTGATTGGACGCGACAGCACCAGCAACTAAGAGTATAGTGGTATGGGTCACAAGCCAAAAGGTGAGATCCTAACATTAGACAGTTTATGGATTCAAGTCGGGAAAGATGTGAATTATAACTGCCTTTTTGATTCGAATTCTCTTAAAACATTTTTTTATGTTTTATTATCCGACCTCTCTTATTATTAATTTATTTGATGTTCTAGGAAGATTTCTTCACATTATTAATAATGTGAAGGAAATTATAATTTTTAATATAATATTCATCTCACTCGAAGAGAGTGATTCTTCCACACTTCGATTGTACTTAGGAGACAATTTAGTTCAGTTGTAGATATTTCTTTAACAGACATATAAACTAGACATTTTTGCACAAAAAATGTGCTAGATTTTCTTCTATGATTCAATGACACACTGGACAAAGTTTTTCTTCTGCTGCATGTTTTATATTTCCATGTGATTCTTGAGTAAAAAATCCCCATTAATCTAATTTGTGCCATCAATCTTATATAAATAGGGGTAATCTAATTTTAAAATAGGGTTGAACTCCCTCTGCAAGTGGAAGGTACACTGAAAAAAAGTCTGGTTGGAATAACCAGAATTCTGGTTAGTATTTAACATCTTGTAATTTTGGTCAGCTTAACTAGAATGTAATGTTAAATATCTAACCAGAATTTTTTTCAGTGTACGGAAAAATCTGCAAACTTTTACAATCTAATCTCTTTTTGTCGGATTCTACATGAACATGACCTGTACACTGAGAAAAAATGCTATTGAATCTATAGAACGCATATTCACATAATTATACGATCAAAGGCAAATGTTATTTACTTGATGTGATATTTAGTTGATTTTATAGCAGTGCTATTGAAACAAAAACTACCTCCTTCGATTCAACAGAACTGCTATAAAATTAACTAAATATAACATTAAGTAAATTACATTTGCTTTCGAACGTATGTGAATATGCCTTCTATAGATTCAATAGCATTTTTTTCTCAGTGTACGTTTTTATTATTGTTTCCTTATTTTACCAAAGAATGAAGGGGCTCCTTCCAAATATTTCACACATTTGTTCAACATTTCTTTAATTTGTTTTACCCCTACTTTCTTTGATGATTCTAAATTTATCAAAACATATCTTTGGATATCTTGTATTTTCCATTTTTAATATTTTACCATCCATTTTGT
The DNA here is from genome assembly GCA_001855655.1 of Leptopilina clavipes. Classification (NCBI taxonomy): domain Eukaryota; kingdom Metazoa; phylum Arthropoda; class Insecta; order Hymenoptera; family Figitidae; genus Leptopilina; species Leptopilina clavipes. Next base: position 31,288 of record JUFY01034982.1, read on the forward strand.
TGCTGACTTAAAAACCTCTAGTTCGAGTGAACACCTCTTATAGTTAATCATTACTATTACTATTTTAACTTTTCTTTAATAATTTCTTGACTAAAAATAATTCACCAGAGGGAATTTTTGTTGATTTTTTAAGGTTTCTTATCTTCATGAAGTGATAAAAAGTGTGATATCCAGGGCATTCTTTGGTAATGAATCATTAACATTTATGCGAGCATTTATGTTAATGTTCGCAGATCTGGGAAGAAATTAAAACTGTATATTTAGGAAGATTTTCATTTAGTTTCTTATGCCTCATGTGAAAATTAAAAGAAGCAATAAAGAATTGCCAAAAAGTGTAATTTACGAATTTTGATATATGTACTTGGAATCAATTCCTTACCATATTTTTTTCTTCCTTCGTTAATTGCCAAGAATCGTTGGAATTACCCCCTGGGGGATACATTGTAAACATTGTATAGTTATGCTCCTCGATAACGTTTTCGTAAAATCCCACGTTAGGCACACGTTGCATAATTGTTTTCCGACAATCGATGTTCACTTGTTAATCAAACCAAAAGGGGGGATGATGAAAAACTACCTGTTAATTATAGATAAAGGTATATAGTTCAGTCACTAAAATATTGAAGACTGTTATCGATAGTCGATAATTTCACTTTCAACTTGTTTTCGCGTATTGCAGAAATCAATTTGATCGGATCGAGAGAGTTAATTGATAACTGAAAATATATATTTTCAGGTTCACTAAAACTAAAGAGGGAAAAAAAATGTGGAGGAATGGATTAACTCGCTGTTTTACTGACGACGTTTAAGCATTAACTGAACTGCACTGAGCTCATTACTGACTAACGTGACTAGGTAGTGGGAAACTATACAGAAGAACTTGACAATAAGTCCCCACTACTTTCTCTAGAGTTCCGAATGACGTCATCGCCATCTTGATAGCCGATTCGCACGATACTGTTTGACCAATCAACGCATTCAATGCAACTCGACTGCTTGTACTTGCTACGACCAAACCACGTACATAATATGTGTTTAAATTCACGGAATTGAGAATTAATTATTCCCTGAAATTCAATTTTTTATTGGTCGTGCGCGACGGAAGTATAAATTCTAGATCACTACTCATTTTGTCTAGTTCACGGAACTTGTAGTTATGAAAATTTTAATTCATATAATACCTATATAATAAACACAACTCTTTTTCCTCAGGGCCATTTAAAAACACTTTTATATTAATTGCCGCAGATTCTGTAGGCTATGTGGCGTACTGACGTCACACATATTACCATATGTATTTATACATCACTCATTCCAAATTAAGGAAATGAATTTAACAGAAATGGCAATCGGTATTGGAAACTCAAAAATTCAAATCTTGACCGATATAACATCTTATTTTTTAGGATGTAATTAAGTATAATGATAATGTCAAATTTGCAGGCAATTTTGTATAATATTTTACCAATTTCGTTTTAAGATGGAATGGTACACGTTAACATAACCTCAAAACTATAAAACTATTTTTAACGTTTTTAATACAAACATAAATACAATACAAATTAATTTTAAATAATTTGGAAGATCTAGTTATACACTTTTTAGACAAAATTATCTTGAGTTAAAATATTTTGTCAATAACGATTTTTTTTTAACATTTTTAATTATTTTTTCCAGCTTAGACGAAAATTGCAATTTTTATTCAATTTTTAGGTATAAACAATAGTTTATTTTACTTGCATTGGAACATTCTCAACAATCGCTAATATTTTAATATTGTTAAAAATATTTTGTTCAAAATTATAAACAATAAAAATTATATTCATTACATAATTTTTGAACAAAATATTTTTAACAATATTAAAATATTAGCGATTGTTGAGAATGTTCCAATGCAAGTAAAATAAACTATTGTTTATACCTAAAAATTGAATAAAAATTGCAATTTTCGTCTAAGCTGGAAAAAATTATTCAAAATGTTAAAAAAATCGTTATTGACAAAATATTTTAACTCAAGATAATTTTTTCTAAAAAGTGTATAACTAGATCTTCCAAATTATTTAAAATTAATTTTCCATCAAAAATTTATGTTTGTATTAAAAACGTTAAAAATAGTTTATGGTTTTAAGGTTATGGTTATGGTTATGGTATTTTCAACTCCACGGTAAATTTGTCCTTTTTAAAGCAGATAATAATAATAGTTCCCACTTTAAAACTGGTAAAATTCCTTTAAGACTTTTTACAGTTTTTTAAGGAGTTTCAACCAATTAACATAACCTCAAAATAGAAATTTATTTTTAACAAACAAATAAAACTATAATTAAGAATGATTTCATCAAATTTTCAAAAAAATCAGTTGTACAATTTTCAAAACAAATTCTGTTGTTAAATAATAAAACAGTAGCTCATTTTACTCTCTGAAAGTCTCTACAATTCTCTTCATTAAAATCTGTTAAATAATATTAAAAAATATGAAAAACGTAAATTTTATTTAATAACTTTTGAAGAAAATATTGTTAATACAATTTACTCTCTAAATTTGAATTAGTAAAAATTTTAACTAATTTGAATTAGTGACTCACTTTTTGCTTTCGAATTAGTTAAATTTTACTAAT
>JUFY01034989.1:0-10221 GCA_001855655.1 Leptopilina clavipes
AAATTCCTTGAAAAAAAGAGTGCAAAAAGCGTTAAATTTTTGTATATTCCTAAGATTGAAGAAAGATACAATTATAGTAAAGTCCTTTGATTAGAAAAAGAGTGCAAAAAGCGTTAAATTTTTCGTATTATATATAAAAAGGTCATGCTTATGTTATTTTCTTTTGATAAAAGAGATGAGAGAATTGTAGCACCATGCGGGTGCTCCTCCTTTCTCTTTGCCTCTCGGCCCGCTAAGAAGACTATTACCTACGGTGCTTTCCTGTCTGTACTTCTCGCAGCTAGCTCCTTTCGGCACTTTAAAAATTGTCAAATATGCTATAAACATTAACCACTTTGTTAATGTTTTATTTATTTTTAATTTGGGAACCATTCTTAAAAATTGAAAAATTTTTATTTATTTTTGTTTAATAGTTTAATAATTTGATTAAAAAAAATAAAGTAATGATAAAAAAAATTTAATGGACTAAAAAATAAATTTAAGATCATGTCGAAATTGAATTGAGAATCAACTGTTATTACTTAATACAATGGAATAAGTAATAACAGTTAATTCTCAAGTTTATTTATACATGATCTTAAATTTATTTTTTAATCCGTCAAATTCTTCTTATCATTACTATTGTTTTATTTATCAAATTATTAAACTATTAAACAAAAATAAATAAAAATTACTTATTACAAAGGAATAAGTAATAACAGTTAATTCTCAATTCAATTTATACATGATCTTAAATTTATTTTTTAATCCGTCAAATTTTTTTTATCATTACTATAGTTTGATTTATCAAATTATTAAACTATTAAACAAAAATAAATAAAAATTTTTCGATTTTTAAGAATGGTCCCAAAATCAAAAATAAATATAACATTAACAAAATGGTTAATGTTTTTAGCATATGTGAGAATTTTAAAAGCGTCAAAAAGAGCTAGCTGCGAGAAGTATAGGCAGAAAAGCACAGCACCGTAGGTAATAGGCTTCTCAGCGGGAGAGAGGCAAAGAAAAAGGAGGAGCGCCAGCATGGTAGGGGCCGGTTCTCCTTGCCTCGTGCTCTCAAACTGCTCCCCTGAACAGGCAAAGTAATGTTACACGGTAACAACTCTAAAAAAAATTTGTTTACTTTTTTGTAATATTACTGTAAAATTACAATAATATTACCTGCTATTTAGGATTCCACGTGATATTTCTACTTATGACATTTTGAATTCGGACAAAAATATTATATATTATATTTCAAATAAATTTTAATTCAAAAAACAAAAGAAGCGTTTAACCCTCAGTGTATACACTATAAAAGTGTAATGTTGTGTATACTCTGGGTTAGCATGACCCAGCAAACTTTAATCGACTGTAATTTGGGTTGGAATTCATTAATTACAAAATTTTTTTTTTAATCGATCGGAAATTTTCTCAAAAATGTAAAGGTTTTGCCCGATTTTTAATATTTTTCTATTTATAAAAGTTATAATTAAAAATATAAATGGTGTTTTCAAAATTTTCAAAAAAACTTTTTTTTTTTAAATAATGCATTTTTGTCAAAAAAAAAAAATAAAAACATTTAATAAGGGGTTTTTGGAAAGCTGAAGAGTTGAACTTTAACATAGCGTTAGCCGTTTTTAAATCTATTTTAAAAAATATATTTTTTTTGTAGTTTGAAAATATGCGTTTTTCTGTAGTAACGAGAAAAATGTCAGCAAACATACAAATCCTATAATTTTTTTTATAATTTAGAAAACATTTACTATATATAAAATTAATTAGTAGAACATTAGTAAACAAACAGTCGTTGTTTAAACAATTTTTTTATTATTCTTTTAATATTTATTTATCTTTTTAAATTTTTTTTTTATTACAATAAATAAAATTTTTCTCTAATTAAATTTAAATTATAAAAGAAATTTTTGATTGTTGAATTAAAATCATTTTGCGCATTCGCAGCATATCTTAGCCGCATGTTCTTTACACATGGGCTTATCACATCGTAAGCATTTGTTAAGCGTTTTGCGATCAAGCGTAGTCGCACAAAAATTGCAGCGTTTATGTTTTGACATTTTATTATCTATCACTTCGTCCCTGATATCCATTTCCTCTGGTATATCTTCAGGTGTCAAAAAATCTTTAATCAAATAACGTAGACCGATACGCAAAGTGGTAGTAGCCAATCTCTGAACTAATAGGGGTGTAACAAGTTGCATTGACAACTCTCTTATAAAATCAGTTCTTTTCAATGCCGAGTTCCTGTTATTCAAATTGAATAAAATAAATGAATTCACATTCGCCTGATCAAGCATACCATACAATATTCTTAAAGGCCACCTGTACGTTTTCCTAGCGGTTGTATACTGATGACATTTTTGATCGAAACTATCTGTTCCACCCTTAGTCTGATTGTAAAAAAGGATCATTTCCGGTTTTCCAGACTTTTCATCTACTTTGCCCGTTCGATGCATTGATGATAAAAGTAGTACAATTTTCTTTTTTTTGGGATTGTAAGAAAGTAAAGTTTTGTTTTCCGAGTAACAAAATCGAATATTTGGAGTACCTTTGGATAGTTTTTTGAATTCATCAGGGATTTCTCTTTTGTTTTTCTTTATAGTTCCCACAATAGTTAAATTAAAGTTTTTCTTCATATTTTCAAAAAGCGAGAATGACGAAAACCAATTATCACAAGTTATATTGCGTTGTGTCTTATGGATTGGTTCGCTTAGTTTTCTTACGTAGAATGTTGGAATAGGTTCACCTTCTAACCTTTCAGTCACAGTTCCACAATAAGGAATCGCATTGATCATGTAGTGAGTTTCTGCATCATTCATAGAAACAATTTTAATACCATACTTATCTGGTTTTGACGGTATGTACATTTTGAAAACGCAGCGACCTCGGAAGGAAAGTAGTTGTTCATCAATAGTAATGTTTGAGCCTGGTTCGTAATTATTTTTGCAGTTTTCAACAAACAAATCCCAAATTTCTCTAATATGTGTGAAGCGATCAATTGCTTTTCTCTCCATTCGAGTATTTTTATCATCGAAACGTAAACAATTCAATATAAATGTAAAACGACGTCTCGACATCGTTGCCTTGAATAAACTCAGGTAATGAGGGCCCCACCAGTTGTTTGAATTACTTTTACATATTTTATTGACACCAGCATAATAAAATAAACCAAAAACAGCTCTTAACTCAACAATGTCCATTTCTTTATGAACTGGTAAATGAATTTTTCCTCCGCTTGCTATAAGCTCATCGGTTTTCCTTTTTATTTCTTCATTAGTAAATTTTACAATGATTTTTAAGATGTCATCGGAAAATAGAACTTCCCACGCTTTAACTGGAGTTGTGGCATTTATTGCATCACCTTTAGGAGCAGCCGTATGAAAAACTTGAGATCTCCTTCCTCTCTGCTCTGGAGCAGAGACAGACCATTTGTGTCCACTTTTACCGCGTAAATATGATGGCCGGCCTTTTTTTCGAGAAGAAGGGCCCATTTCTTGATCAAAATCCTTATCTTTTTCAGAATTATCATCTGTTTCACTATTAGCGTCAGTTTCCGAACCATGTGAACTTTTAGCATATTCGTCCTCAGCGTCATCGGTGTCGCTCGCATTATCTGTCGCGCTGTCGTTTTCATCTTTCTGCTCTTCATAAAGCTTTTCCAAAGCAGCAATGCTTCGCGTTCTTGGACGCGTGTTTCTAGAGCTCATTGTTGCGAAAAAAAACTGTAACAATAAATATAACCTATAAATATTAGTATATATGCAATATATGCAAAAAATGCAAATAGTGTAACAATACATACCAACGCTCGACCATGTGATACCTGCTTCCAATTTACATGGCCTTTTTATGCTAATTTTTATTCCAAAACACTTTTTATGACAATTTTTTTCCTCGGTACAGTACTTGTTTTCTGACGTTCTGTATACTCTGGGTTAATTTCACCCGAGCACGGATTTTAAATGCGTCTTGCTCGAACAGAAATTGACCGATTGAGTTGGTCAAACGATTTACCGACAGTTGGTACCTCAAACATTTTTTACAGACCGGTTCGGACCGCCACCGTCGCATTCTTAAAAAATGGCAGTAACTTTTAAAAGTCGTCTGGGTTAAAATAACCCAGTGTATACACAGAGGGTTAAGTCAGACATAAAAATATTTAAACTTTCTTTAAGTAGCATAAGTCAATATTTAGAAATAATAATTAAAACACTTGAAATATTCATTTCGGTAGTATAAAGTCAATATTCAGTCAGACATAATAATTAAAATACTTAAAATATTCGTTTCAGTAGTATATGTTTATATTAAGTCAAACAAAATGACTTATTTCAAATTTAAGTAGTATAACTTAGTCTCAGTCAGACCTATTAATTTGAAATTTTCGATTCAGTAGTATAAGTCAATATTTAGACATAATAATTAAAACACTTGAAATATTTATTTTAGTAGCATAAGTCAATATTGAGTCAGAAATAGTAACTAATTTTTAAATTTTAGTAGTATAAGTCATTCTTCAGTCAGACATAATAATAAAAATAGTTGGAATATTCATTTCAGTAGTATAAGTCAGTCTTCAGTCGAACATAATAATTAAAATACTTGAAATATTCGTTTCAGTAGTATAAGTCAATATTAAGTCAAACAAAATGTTTAATTTTCAGTAGTATAAATAAGTCTCAGTCAGACATAATAATTTGAAATCTTATTTTCAGTAATAAATCAATATTCAGTCAAACAAAATGACTAATTTTAAATTTGAGTAGTATAAATCAATCTCAGACATAATAATTTGAAATCTTAGTTTCAGTATTATAAATCACTATTCAACCAAACAAAATGACTATAATTTTAATTTTCAGTAGTATAAATCAGTCTCAGTCAAAAATAATAATTTGACATTTTCGTTTCAGTAGTGTAATTCAATATTCAGTCAGACATAACCTGACAAAAACGATAAACAAAAAAAGAGTAACAGAAAACGGGACAAATTATTCTCTGATGTAGCAATTTTGATAAAGAAATTGTCTACTGCTAAATTTTAAATTCTGTTCTTTCCGGTACACAAATCCCAACATTAGATTTTACTCCACTGGTGGAATAAATTTAAAACCGAAAAAAGTGCAAGCTGAAAGGAAGGATGGAGAAAATAGTCTCGGAGAATAAATAATGTGTTTCCAGTCATCAATGTCCAAACAGAGATATTTTGCAACTGCAATACCAGCAGTCGTGTCTACACCATTGAGGAATTTTATGCATATCTTTGAAGGCTTCTTCGATATGGAAGAATAATGTTCGTCCAACTTCACATTCCAATAATCTATAACTAAACTTTTTTTTCACCCTCTTTTTTCACTTTCCATATCATCGAAACTTCAACATTCCATATGACTATGAATCTAAATTCAATTTTCCACATTTTCTCAAAACTTCAAAAGAAAATATCATCTGCCAATACGTTGGAAATACTTTTTTTTTCCAATTGGTATACCAAACACATAAAATATATATGTTTCCAAACTGAAAAAAAGTGTATTTTAAATTTATGAAATTTTTTAAATTCATGATATTGAGAAAATTTGGGAGAAAAGAGAAATCAAATTTCAGAAATGTTTAAAGGATTTTGAGATAAAATATGGTTCAAATTTAGAAATTAGGATATAAGGAGACAATATAAGTAATACCCAAGCAAAAATTTACAACTGGTGCAGTACTGCGCCAGTACTGGCAAGTACTGGCGGAGTACTGGCCGCCATGGTTGAACCAGTACTGGTATTTGACCGAATGATAACGCTTTTCAGTACTGGTTTGATATTACTGGCTCAGTACTGGCGACCAGTACTGATCTAGTACTGGTTTAGTACTGGCCCAGTAGTGGCATTAATGCTTTTTTATTATTGCTTCTGTTATTAATTTTTTATTGTTAAAATTGAAAATAGCAATTAATTATTAACAGTAAACTATAAATTGTAAATAAATGACATTATTTAGTAATTTCTCTTTTTTAATAAATGGTTTTCCAGAAAAAAATTATTAATTAATACTACTGAACGAGTAAAAGTCAATAGTTAAAATTTATAATAAAAAAAATAAAAAAACATCCTTTAAATTATATTATACACGCGGATTATTAATAGTGGTTCAATTGATTCATACAACCTAGAAAAACGCAAATCTATGAAATTAATGAAACTAACGCACAAGGGGAATTGAACCTACGACCTTCGGACCTGAAACCTAACGCACTAACCACCACGCTAAGAAGCCTACACGGTGACAAATTTTATTTTCTTGGTGTCTATATGACTTGTAATAATAATTCATGTCTCAAACAAACGCTTAATAACGTTATTAATTAGTTATTGTTAAGTGAAGCTAACTACTTGTCAAATTGAAAACATAAATACAACTGTCTTTCATTTTAAATTTTTCAATTGTTTATTAATAATTATTTTAATTAATTAGAATAAAGTTTAATATTTTTAAAAGCTACCAACACGACAATCGATTTTATTCATAAAATTATCAAGCTTTTGTATTGATTACTTTTTTGTACAAGTTGTAATTTGTTTAGCATTATTTGTTAAACAATAATTATTTAAACAAATTAGAAAAATTAAAATATTTTTTAAAACTGTCAACAGCAATCAATTTTATAGGAAAAGTTATAAAGATTTTGTATAGGTCATTTTTTGTTACAAGTTCCAATTGATTAATAATAATAATTGTTTAACAATAATTACTTGAAACAAATTCGAAAAATAAAATTTTTTTGAAAACTATTGACGGCAGTTAATTATTACTGGATAAATCATGTAGATATTGTATAGGGCATTATTTTGTACAAGTTGTATTTTGTTTATAAATTTGTTATAAACAAATAAATTTTGATACTTTAAGAAAATATTGAACTTTTGAAAATTTATTTAAATTAAAAAATTATAAATTAAAAAAAAGAAACAGGCATTTTTCGTTGATGAATAATATAATTTAATGCCGGTACTAAACCAGTATTGTGCCAGTACTAGATTTCTATTACTTTCTAAACAGTACTGGCATGGTACTGTTTTAGTACTGGCCTGCCAGTATTAAAGTGCGATACTGGCATAGTACCGAATTTTTATTATATTAGTACTAAACCAGTATTATACCAGTACTGGATATCTATTACTTTCTACGCAGTACTGGCATGGTACTGGCCTGCCAGTATTAAAATTCGATACTGGCATAGTACCGAATTTTTATTATACCAGTACTGAACCAGTATTGTACCAGTACTGGATTTCTATTACTTTTTACGCAGTACTGGCATGGTACTGGCCTCCCAGTATTAAAGTGCGATACTGGCATAGTACCGAATTTTAATTATACCAGTACTGAACCAGTATTGTACCAGTACTGCATTTCTATTACTTTCTACGCAGTACTGGCATGGTACTGGCATGGTACTGGCCTGCCAGTATTAAAGTGCGATACTGACATAGTACCGAATTTTTATTATACCAGTACTGAACCAGTATTGTACCAGTACTGGATTTCTATTACTTTCTACGCAGTACTGGCATTGTACTGGCCTGCCAGTATTAAAGTGCGATACTGGCATAGTACAGTATTTTTATTATACCAGTACTGAACCAGTACGGGTGAGCCAACTCTTGGCTAGCCAGTACTGGTGCAATACTGCGCCTGTTGTCAATACTGGCCATTGACAGAAATTTTTGCTTGGAAGTGATCATTTTCTTTATCATAGGAATATTTCTAACAATGGAAGTGAAAGGAAAAAATTGTGAATTGAATATTTGACAATTTCTCATGTTTAAATTAACAAATTTTGTTTACAGATTGTTTGTTTGTTTATTATTAATTATTTGGAAGCAATGTTTGTTAATGCGGCCAAGCGACCTATGATTCTGAACTGCGGATATAGTTTCAGAGGCTTTAGTGGATTTGGTTGGGGGATGTGCTATCAGCACACATACCAACAGTAATTACCCCATCTGTCTTCAAGCACCCTTCTCGTCGAGAGAGTAAGTGAGAGAGAGAGAGAGAGAGAGAGAGAGGAGCCTATACCTCTGAATATACCCCCAGCACCTTTGTCAAAGACGCCTAAGGCGATCCCCCCTCACCCCTTCCACTTCTCCTTTAGACCCTAAAACCACATCCAACAGACTCAATAAAATTTATTAGTGAAATTGTAATTATTAACGCTGATTAAAGTGATTTTTGTCCCCTCCATCACGTTTCGGCACATTTTGTGTGTATATATATATAGAAAGAAGAGAAAGGAAAAAAATATATTTTACAGTTAGGGGAAGCATTAAAGAAAGAGAGAGAGGTTTGTTTTCGAGTAAATCAATGATCTAGAACTAATTGAGAAATATTTGAAAGAAAATTAAAAGCTTTCAGAACAAATTAGAAGGTTTTTCTTTGGAGAGTATAAAAAGATTCTGAAAAAACTAAGAATGTTTCTAAAATTGATATTAGGAAAGTTTATAGATCAAGGTAAGAGGTTCTAGAGTAATCTAGAAAATTATAGATCAGTCTTGAAGGTTCTGGACGAAGCTGAAATATTTAAGAACAAACAGAATGATTGTAGATCAACCAGAAAGGTTATAGACAACAACTAAGAAGTTTATAGACCAAGTTGAAGAATTATAGATCAACTTAAAAGGTTATAGATCATTATAGATTATCTTTCATAATTATAGAGACTACTAAAAAGGATTGTAGATCAATTTATAGGTTTATAAATCAACCTGATCGCTTCTAGATCAATCTGAAAAATTATAGATCAACTTAAAAGGTTATAGATCATTATAGATCATCTTTCATAATTATAGAAACTACTCAAAAGGATTGTAGAGCAATATATAGGTTTATAAATCAACCTGATCGCTTCTAGATTATTCTGAAAAGTTATAGATCAACTTAAAAGGTTATGGATCAACTTAGAAGGTTGTAGATCTACCTTGAAGGTTGTAGATCTATCTTGAAGTTTATAGATCATCCTTCATGATTGTAGAGAAAACTAAAAAAATATTGTAGATCAATCTCAAAGGTTATAGATCAACTTAGAAGGTTGTAGATCTACCTTAAAGTTTATAGATCTTCCTTTATGATTATGGAAAATTCTAAGGAAGATAGTAAATCATTCTAAATGTTTATAGATCAACACGAAAGGTTATAATCAACTTAGAAGGTTATAGATCTGCCTTAAAGGTTATAGATCTGCCTTAAAGGTTATAGATCACCCTTTATGATTACAGAAACTATACTAAGGAAAATTGTAGATCAATCGATAAAAGTTGTAGATCAACCTAAACGATTCTAAATCAAGCTAAAAGGTTATAGATCAACTTAAAAGGTTCTAGAATAACCTAAAAAATTCTAGAAACACCTTAATAAATTTTGGAGACTTTTGAAAAGTATACTAGAGTAACTTAGAAAGTTCTAGAATCACCAAAAAGTGTTTTGGAGTAATCTGCTAAATTCTAGAGTAAATAAAACAGTTCTAAATTCACCAAAAAAAAAAAAAAAAAGGTTGAAGGGAACCAAAAATGTTTTAGGGTCATAAAACATATTCTAGGGAACTTATTGATCTTATAGAATGCAAAAAGAAAGTACTAATGTATTTTTAAAGTCTTTCGAGTAACCTAAAAGTCTCCAGAGTAACTTAAAAGTCTCCAGAGTAACTTAAAAGTCTCTAGAGTAACTTAAAAGTCTCTAGATTAAGTTAAAAGTCTCAAGAGTAACTTTAAAGTTTCTAAAGTTATACCCATAAAACTCCAGAAGTTTTTAAAAACTTTTCAAAGTTCCTGAGAGAAATCTAAAATATTCCAAAAATATCAATAAATAAAAAAAAAGAAAAAAAAAAAAAAGAAAATGGTGAAAATTCTTCTAAATTCCAAAGAGTTTTATAATTCTTTAACCGAGAAAGAAAAAAATTTTTCTAACAAAAAATAATCTTAAAATAAAACAATATGGAATAATTTCAGAATATGTGTCATTTTTTTCTTACTTTCATATTTAATTGTATCATCAACTTACTCCAACTTTGAAACACTTTTTAAAGTACTCAATCAAACAAAAAATGACGTTCTTTTATATACATGTATAAGTTTTTTTTCCTTCATCACTTTTAAATGTCACAATTTTTATATTTATTTTTCTCTTCTTTTTCGTTTCATTCATTCATTCATTCATTTTTTTTTTTTTTTTTTTTTTTTT
>JUFY01034989.1:10241-12741 GCA_001855655.1 Leptopilina clavipes
TTTTTTTTTTTTTTTTTTTCTTTTGAAAGGTCGTTTGTTCTGACGTGTCGCTTCATTTCGAGCTTGTTCTATACTTTTGTTTTGCGTGGAACAATAAAGAGAGAGCACGTGTGCATAAGTGCTATGCTTCAACGCAAGTTTGTTGAACGAAAACGAAGGAAAATAGTACGGAAGGTAAACAGCTGAGGAAAATTCATCGCGACACCAACAACGTCGACGACGACGACGACGCACGGGAAAAATAAACTCACAACCCTGGAATATCCAAAGTATATGCATTATATATCCACGTATAAAGAATTTTGTTTCCCTCTTGAAAATAATTCCTATGATATATTTTGAAACAAGTGAGAAATTTTGTCGAACGCTCTTAAATCTTCGTAAACATCAACGGATATATTCGCGAAAGACAAAAAAAAATAAAAAAAGAAATTGTTGAAGAATTACAATAATTTGAATAACAATTTTTTAGTTAAAAAACAAAAAAAAGGAATAAAAAAGAAACGTAATTTTATTTACGACGTTATGAAATTTTTCTACAAGGTTTTTAAATTTTTTTTTAAATATTATAAGCAAATTTTGTTGATTGTAAAATTGTTTTTGAACGTTAAAACATCTTATAAAACTAACTGATTATTTAGAGATCAACCTGAACGATTATAGATCATTCTAATCAATTATTGATCAAACTAAACGATTATAGATCAAACAGAACAATTATAGATCTTCTTGAATGATTACAGAACAATATGATCAATTATAGATCAAGAAAAACGATTACAGATCAACCTTAACGATTATAGATTAAACTAAATGATTATAGAACAACCTGAACGATTATAGATCAACATGTATGATTATAAATCATCCTGAACAATTATAGATCAACCTAAGAGCTGATAGATCAACCTAATCAATTATAGATCAATCTAAACAATTATAGATTAGTTTAAACGATTATAGATCATCCTGAATAACTACAGATCAAGCTAAACGGTTATAGAACAACCTCAACAATTATATAGATCAATCTAATTGATTGTAGATCAACATAAACAATTATAAAAATGAATAACAAACCTAATCAATTATGGATGAATATAAACAATTATAGATCAATTTAATAGATTATAGACCAACTTAAACAATTATAGAATAACCTAATCGATTATAGATCAACTTAAATGTTTCTAGATCAACATGAAAAGTAATAGAACAACGTGAACAATTATGCATCAATCTAGAAGGTTCTAGATCAATATAAGGGAAAATTATATTGTGCACATATGGATTGATGTCAAATAAATTACAGCAAAAAACAACAAAAAAGTAGCAAAATACCAAAAGCGACACTTGTCGTTTGATTCGTGACACCTGAACACATACCAGTGCTCGGCCGCAGCTTCAAACTACCGGGAAATACCAACTATGGGCAGCCTCCGGTACTCGAGATATTCAGGGACAATATATAGACTATCTTTCTCGATGAAAACCAAGACATCGATCTCCAAAATCTAACCGTGTTCCAATTCTCCCATGCTCGTTTCACATATATATACAATCGATATTGTTGACCAATTTCCACATTTCAATGGACAATCTCTAAATTTCATAGGTTTCCGTGGTTCACGAACAAGGGGTGTGTAATTACGTGCGCACCGTACTCGAGCAATAGGTCATGGAGAGAAAGTTACAAGAGAAAAATAAAAAACAAAAACACTATGCAAATTATTTTAAATAAATTTCCGTACTGAAAAATGTTCTACGATATTTTAGATATAGATTAAGAAAAACTTAGGTAAATTTCCTCTTTTCACTCTTTAGGATGATCTACATCTGTTTATCTTGATATTTATCCGTTCAAGCTGATCTATAAGTTGATCTATAAGTTAATCTATAAGTTGATCTATTGAAGTTCAACTTGAACTTGAAAGATCAAACAGTTTAACTTAAACGGTTATCATCAACTTCAACGGTTATAGATGAACTTAAGTAGTTATAGATCAACTTGAAACATTATAAATCAACTTAAGCGGTTATAGATCAACTTAAGCGGATATAGATCAACTGAAACTGTTATAGATCACCTTAAAAGACCATAGAGTTCAACTAAAACGGTTGTAGATCAACTTAAATAGTTATAGATCAACTTACACGATTATATATCAACTTATATGGTTATAGATCAACTTAAAATATCATACAGTTCAATTAAAACGGTTGTAGATCAACTTAAATGGTTACAGATCAACATGAATGGTTATATATCAACTTATATGATTATAGATCAACTTAAAAGATCATACAGTTGAACTAAAACGGTTGTAGATCAACTTAAATGGTTATAGATCAACTTAAACGGTTATATATTAACTTATATGGTTATAGATCAACTTAAAAGATTATACAGTTGAACTAAAACGGTTGACGATCAACTTAAATGGTTATAGATCAACTTAAATGGTTATAGATCAACTTAAATGGTTATAGATCAACTAAA
>JUFY01034989.1:17741-21065 GCA_001855655.1 Leptopilina clavipes
ATAGATCAATTTCAACCATTATAAACCAACTTGAATTGTTATAGATCAACTGTAACAATTATAGATTAACTTTAACTGTTGTAGACCAACTGAAATAGTTATAGATCAACTTTAACAATTTTATAGATTAACTTGAAGTGTTATAGACGAACTTAAATAGTTTTTATTTCAACATAATCTAATATAGATCAACTAGAACGGTTATAGACCAACTTTAATAATAATAGATCAAATTAAACAATTATAGATCAACTTAAACAATTATAGATCAACTTAAACAATTATAGATCAAATTAAACAATTATAGATCAAATTAAACAATTATAGATCAACTTAAACAATTATAGATCAACTTAAACAATTATAGATCAAATTAAACAATTATAGATCAAATTAAACAATTATAGATCAAATTAAACAATTATAGATTAACTGTAACAATTATAGATTAACTTGAATGGTTATAAACCAACTTGAATTGTTATAGATCAACTGTAACAATTGTAGATTAACTTGAACGGTTATGTTTATTTCCGATATTTTCTAATGAAAAGAATATCCAAAAGGTGATTTTAAATCCGGTACGTTCTACTGGCAAGAATACCTCAAAACTTTTTTCAAATCCGGTACGTTCTAGTGGCAATAATACCTATTTTGTGACAAGTATCAACATAAAAGTATAAAGTTCCAAAATTTTCTCCACTGAATTATCTCTGATTTTACAGAAAGCAAATTTTCTCCCCCTAACCAAGGGAGGAGGAGCTATGAGGGAAAAATTGTCTCGACTTGCCAGACTCATCGTTATTATTTGATGAATAAACTTTTTGCCCAGCTCGACAGAATTTCTCCCTGACAATTTCAATTTTCATTGCTTTATTGCATCCAATCAAATCAATAAAACCATTGAATAAACGCAGTTTTCTCCCCTTCTACTTGTTCTTGTCTCGAAAGTAAAACGTCTCAGTGACTCGTTAGCCAGTACTTGAAGAGCGTTACAGTGAGAATCTTCAGGATAAGACGAACGGGTGGGTTGGCACTCGAGGTTATCTCGGGGCAGTAAACTCAGAATGGAACAACATCACATTGAGGGTGAGAAACTGTGGCCTAAACCCTTTTACTTCAAGAAGTGATGGTTGTGACTCGAATAGTTTCCAGAGAAAGAGAGAGAGAGAGAGAGAAACCCATTGGCTCAAACTGATCCCGAAGCTATATATAACCTATTTTGTTATAAATAGAAAGAGAGAGAGAGAGAGAGAGACAGAGAGAGAGAGAGAGAGAGAGAGAGGGAGAAAGAGACAGAGAGAGAGAGAGAGAGAGAGAGAGGGAGAAAGAGACAGAGAGAGAGACAGAGAGAGAGAGAGAGGAAGAGACAGAGAGAGACAGAGAGAGAGAGGAAGAGACAGAGAGAGAGACAGAGAGAGAGAGGGAGAAAGAGACAGAGAGAGAGACAGAGAGAGAGAGAGAGAGGAAGAGAGTGAGAGAGAGAGAGAGAGAGAGAGAGAGGAAGAGGGGGAATATTGAAAGATTTGGGACTCTGTGAGAAACTGAACAATTGTTCACACCAGAGAGTGAGGCTAAGTTTTCGCCCTCAAGCCACGATGGAAGGATCCAGTGAGTTGGATTTATCGGAAGACATTATTACTTGTAGAGGGCAAAGGACTTAAGGGTCAGAGAGGACGGTGCCAAGTTGTTGAAGCGAACTGAACTCAAACGCGTCAAAGCTGATCCCCCCTCCCCCCTCCAACCTCTCCCGCCCCCAGCTTCTTTCGAACCCGTCACTAACACTTGGTCAGTACTTTAGATTAACCGGAAGTTACGTCAAAGATTGGAACTCAGTTCACTTAGTCGCTTATAATTAAATCCAAATAGAAATCAGTTTATTATCCACTTTATCTTAATTATTATATTAAATTTTTGAGAATACCTTCGGCAGAAGTTATTATTTATTATTAAATGTTTTTTTAATTTATTCTTGCCAGTGGAATGTACCGGATTCGAAAATACTTTTTAGGTATTTTTGCCACTAGAACATATCGGATTTAAAATTACTTCTTTGGTATTCTTGCCACTGGAATGTACAGGATTCGAAAATAATTTTGAGGTATTCTTGCCACTAGAACGTACCGGATTCGAAAATACTTTTTAGGTATTCTTGCCACTAGAACATATCGGATTTAAAATTACTTTTTTGGTATTCTTGGCACTGCAATGTACCGGATTCAAAAAGACTTTTTAGGTATTCTTGCCACTAGAACATATCGGATTTGAAATTACTTCTTTGGTATTCTTGCCACTGGAATGTATCGGATTCAAAAAGACTTTTTAGGTATTCTTGCCACTGGAACGTACCGGATTCAAAAATACTTTTTAGGTATTCCTGCCACTAGAACGTACCGGATTCGAAACTACTTTTCAGTTTCTTACAAAAAACCTTCTGGTCAGTTGAATCTAGAAGCTTTAATGATGATCCAAAACCTTTTGGATCATTCGGAATATTAGTTTCATAAAAAAATGTAAATCAGGTAAATTTAAAACCATCCAGAATGTTCCAAAATCTTTTCTGTTATTCCAGGAAATTGGTTTTATGAAAAATTCCAACTCAGGTTGTTCTACATTCGTTTAGAAAGATCCAAAATTTTTTGCGTTATTCCAAGAACTTAGCATCATCGAAAATTCAAGTTCAGGTTGTTCTATAATAATCATTTAGGAACCAGTAAAAAAATTTTACTTCGGTTAGGAGTTTCATTAAAAAATCCCAGGTCAAGTTGTTTTATAACCATTTAGAATCTTCCTAAAAATTTTTCTTTTAGTTCCGACTTTGAGTTTTAACAAAAACTTGAAACCAGAGTGTTCCATTTCCGTTGGTTTTCATTCCAGGTTCATTCCACATTCCAGGTTGCTCAATAATCTTTCAGCCTGATCTATATATACATCTAGAGTAGATTACAAAATTGTATTTGTTGGAGAATTTGAAAAATGCAACGACTTTTTTTTAGGAAAGATGATTTCTGCTCTGACCCAAATTCCATTTTCCATCAGAACTCTCAAAATCCATGCGCCACGTGGTTTGGGTTAAAATGTGGTGTGGCGGCAGTCCCAATGAATCGTGAGAGTCACGTGCATATTTTACGTCCAAAGAACGGAGAGCGATCAATTCTCGTTATGCAAACACTCACCAACGTATGCTATTTTCCATTGAAACCCCAATGGCAATCGAAATTGGATTTATCGTAATAATCTCTCGTGGATAATGGTTAAGTGACAATAACAAAAGAAAAAATATGATCATGATCCATTTGCGAACTTGAATCGAAAAAAAATTTA
>JUFY01034991.1:5016-21010 GCA_001855655.1 Leptopilina clavipes
TAGTCATTATTTAAAAAGAAATGTATTACGCAATCCAAAAAAAGTGCGATAATTAATCATCTCGAGGGTTAAAATTTTATCACAAATTACATCTTTTAATAATTACTTTTTTGGCATCTATTCAATTTATTTCAAAAATATTAGAAAAAATAATATAAAAGAATAAAATATATTTTACATTATTCAAAATTATTATTATGTATTATTATTATTTAAAAAAGTACTTTAATTTATTCTACAGTTTTTACTTTCGTATCATTACAAATTTGACGTAAATAATAATTAAAGTAATTAAAATTGTAAAAAAAACAAATTCATTAGAAATAAATCATCTTATTTGTTTTTTGGAATGAATTGAATCATTTTTCAAGAAACTTTAAAAAATGTTTTTCATCTTTTTTCGATTTATTATTTATTATTAGGATTATTATAGTACTTATTATTTACTATAATTATTTATTATTACACTGAGAAAAGTGCGGGGCATGAGACGTCCCGCTAGAGCCCTGAGCAGTCCTAAATAAAGTAGTTGAGTGAACCTGCGATTCGAGACATCTCACGCCTCGGTATGAAACGTCTCAAGTCCCGGAACCGGGAACGCTGTTCACCCGACTGTCTGCTCCCTTTAAAAAGGAACTGAGATCACCGTCAACCGGGGCGTCTCAGCGCCCGGAACGAAACACCTCATACACATAAACACAGTTGCTCTCAGCGACATTCAGAAGTGCTGCTCAAGGCCCGCACTTTTCTCAGTGTATTAAACATTAAAATATATTAGTAAGTAACTCCTGAAATTAGTCTTTACTTTTTTCCTCAATGTACACCGGGTTGCCTGCAGTTTTTTCTAACCTATAAATATGTTAATATACTTTTATTATTCCAATCACGTTGATTAAAAAATAATATGAAATAAATACGTAATAATTAACAATTTGGAAAAAAGTATTATTACTTTATTTATTATTTTAAATTTAAATTTTTAATTTCTTCTTAATACATTGGTCACGTGATGTACACGTGACCACGTTAGGTTAGGTTCCCCAGGGCTTATTGATTGATTGAACTATATTTGCTTTAGAAACCTGAAATCTATAGTACTATTTTCCATTAAAGTGCTTAATTATAATATTATATTTTTTGTGAAAGAAACTCTTTTCTTTTATTCATTTTTATTGAATTTTTGGAAATTTTTTCAAAAGAACAGTGCTGCTCTCTTTTTTAAAGTTTTTAACAAACTTTCAGTAAGTGTTCAAGCGTCATCAATGAGCGTCGGTGTGTAACATAAAATGGCTGATGGTGACATTGATTTGTATGCCGACGATCTTGAGCAAGATTTTGCACAGGTAATTCAAGAAACTGTTCTTTATATTCGCGATTTTTGATATATTTAAATACCCTTTGTCGGGAGTGGCTTAGATATTTTTTTTTTCATTGAGCGTTAAAAGGTGAATTAAAAATGGAGTGTTCGGTTGATGGTGATTGTAGTTCTGAAGCTGTATATAATCAATCTTAATTTCGACAATACCGACTTCTTCTCCATAAATAATTTTCATTTCCTTCATTATTATATTTTTAATAAGGTTTCTTGCAAGAGACAAGATAAATAAAACTGTATTCTTGGAGTCTATGAGAAGTCGGTCTACCATTTTCACAAGTTTAGAATCTTCCTCGGGTAAAAAATGGAGTTAATGGTGAGAAACCTTGGAAAAATTAGCCCTTGCTTCCTTTTTATGTTTTTCAAAATACTGCCTAGTTGCCAATTATTCGCTTGTTTTTCAATTTTAATTATTGAAGGCTCATCACACCTCCATTTAATAATCGACCCTACCATTTAAAAAAGTTGATCATATTTTTGTATAATAAGTGGCTTATATCACTATATAGCTTAAATATTCTAATTTGCATGTGTCATTTTTTGTTTTTAAAAATTTAGTTTTTAAGAATAGTTTATGAGAATAAAAAATTTTTCTAGATGTAATTCACTAACAATTTTATTCAAAGTGTTAATAAAAAGTAAAGTGGAAAATTGAAATACTTTTGTTTAAAATTCAGGATGAGTTTGCTGGAGATGGTGTCGATTTGTACGACGATGTGATAGCTGCTCCTCCAGGTGGAAATGGCGGCGTACCGAACAGTGAGAGAGACAGAGATAACGCCTCACCGGGCGAGGAAGCTAATGGCAATTCCGCTTATCACCATGGAAACAATATTCAATCCGGTGGTGGTGGAAGGCGTCATCAATTATATGTCGGAAATTTGACCTGGGTATGTTACATAAAAGAAAAGAATTTCTTTCTAATTCATATAACTGCAAAAGAAATACCATTCAACTGTTAAAACTAAACGTGATTTTTCTTCTTTATATTTTAAGTGGACAAGCGATCAAGATATCTCAGATTCAATACAAGGTGTTGGTGTCACCGACTTCATTGAAGTGAAATTCTTTGAAAACAGACCTAATGGACAGTCTAAAGGCTTTTGTGTTGTTTCTTTAGGCTCTGAGCAGAGCGTAAGATTATGTATGGACCGATTACCAAAGAAAGAATTACATGGACAAAGTCCAGTTGTAACGTATCCCACTAAACAAGCATTGAATCAGGTAAAAATTTAGAATTTTTATACTTTTTCTTATTGAATTTTACTCTAAATTTTACTCTAAATTGATAAAGAAAAATTTAACAAATTAAATTTGATATTTCAGTTTGAATCTCAATGTAAAACGAGACCAGCGCCTGCTCCTCAACAGAATCAAAATCCACGACCACACGCTCAACATCAACCACAGATGCCACCACATCAACAGCATCCTCAGCATCAGCCTCATCCACAACAAAATCATGGATCAAGAGGTGTAATGATGGGTCCACCGCCTCCTGGAGGACCAAGACAAGGCCAAAGAATGCCACCACCAGGAATGGGTCCACCAGGTCCTCAGGGACCACAGGGTCCGCCAAGAATGCATGGTCCACCAATGGGACCAGTTCCAGGTTCTCATCATCCTCTTCCTGGTCATCCAAATCAAGGACCACCTCCTCCTGGTTATCAGCAAGGCCCTTGGAATGGTCCAAGACCAAATGGACCTCGAGGACCTAATGGACCGGGAGTACCACCACAACAAGGAATGCCAGGACCTGGTCCCGGACAACGTCCACCACCTGGAATGGTATTTTTCCCCCACTAATTCTTATTAATTTATTAAATCTTCAATCTCTCGGATATGAAATGTAAAATACCTGATTTACAGCCATTCCATGGAGGACCACCAGGACCTCCAGGTCAAGGACCGCCACGTGTTCCACCTGGACATCCAGGACCTCCTCCAGGTGACCCGAGAGGAGCTCCGCCTCGAGGACCCGAATGGAACAGGCCACCAGGTTTGTTGATTAAGAATTTTAGTAAATTTTAACTCAAGTATTTTGAAAATTTGGAAAAACATTTTATTTTCGTTTCCAAAAAATACTATCAGTAAAATGTAAAAGTAAAGAATTTTTTTGATTTCTGCAGGTATGCATCCTGGAGCACAGGGACCACCAGGTTTCCCTCAACATCAACATATGCAAGGCCCTCAACCTGGCCAAGGCCCACCACAAAGAGGACCTCCGCCAGGATCTATGGGTGGTGAGCATCACACACTAATAAAAAATTTTTGATTTTTTTCACTATTGCATGCATGATATCTTCATCTTAAATAAAAAATTTATTAATTATTTTTGTTTGTGATTAATTTAAAAATTAATCACAGTTGTCTTTTATATAAATTATCGTATAGATAATAATAATAATAATAATAATATAATAATAATAATAATAATAATAATAATAATACTATTCAATTATTTAATTCAGAAACGGACAAAAAAATGTTGATATTAATCAATTTTTTATCTAGATTTATTAATTTTAATTTACTAATTAGGTTTATTAATTCTAATTATTCTTCATTTATTAATTAGACTTACTAATTTATAAATTTAGAAAAGTAAAATAGTATCAATATACTTTCTTTTAATTTTTAATAAATTGTTTTTGTATTTTAATTTAATTTTTTTATTATCTTAGGAATGATGCAAGGACCTGGGGGAATTCCACCGGGTCATGGATTACCACCTCAAGGACCACCACAAGGACCTCCTGGTGGACCAGCGCCTCATGTGAATCCCGCATTTTTCCAACAAGGACCTCCACATCAACAAGGTCCACCTGGACCAATTCATGGCCCTCCTCATGGACCCGCTCATGGTCCACCCCATGGTCCACCTCACGGTCCTCCTCATCCCCAGCCTCATGGACCACCTCACAACTATGGTCCACCCGCAGCCCAAGTAATATTTTAATTTAAATTAAAAAAAAAATTCATTTTTAAAATTATTTCTTTTCTTTAAGGATCGCATGTATTTTTTCCACTTTCCATTTTGATCGTTCATCCATTTAATTTAACCAAATTTAAAGTTTAAACAAAGAAAATTTATTTCATAATAAATAATTCTTTGTCTTGCAATGGAAAAAAACTACTCGAAAAAGTAGAAAAATTATATGCTATCTTTTATTTACAAAAAAAAAAGAGTTTTTGTTTATTTTTTCTTCTTTGTCAAATTAAGAAATTAAATGTGTTTCAGTTAAATTGCATGAAGAAATATTTAAAAGTTCAAACAAGGAGTGAAATACGTGCTAACTGAAAGAAGAAGGAAAATTTTGTCTTTTAAATTTTTTGTTTCGTTAAATTATTTTATGGAAATTTTCTTAAAAAGAAAAAAAATTGTCATGTTGCTCTGTTTCTTTGTAAAAAAAAGGTTAATTAAGTTTTGTGATTATAAAATAAATGTTTAGTATAATTCACGTATAATTTTAATTGAAGAGTAAAATTTTGAGACAATTTCGCAAGAATATAAATTTCTGTTTTTTCAGTCTTAAAATTTTCAATATTATTATTTTATTATTTATAGTATGAATATATAATTTATATATTAATTACTTGTTAATAAGTAATGTGCGACTATTTGCAATTTTTTATTGAAAAAAAAAATATTGAAAATTTTTTTTATCTTTCACTATTTTTGTTTTCGTTTATCAAAATTTTTTGATTTCTTCAATATAATAAATGAACAATAAAATACAATTGTTTTGAATAATCAAGTAAAGAAAAAGAAATTGTGAAAATAGGAAAAACTTTTTTTGACATTGAAAAAGAAAATGGATTTAATAAGCGTTACTTTTATTTTAGCCACCTTACGGTGCTCCGGCTCCTGATCATCGAGCTGATGTTGCTCCACCTCTCAGCGAACAAGAATTTGAAGAGATTATGGGACGTAATCGAACAGTCTCATCTTCGGCAATTGCCAGAGCTGTTTCTGATGCTGCTGCCGGAGAATATGCAAGTGCGATTGAAACATTGGTCACTGCCATATCATTGATAAAACAATCTAAAGTCGCTGCTGATGATCGCTGTAAAATTCTCATCAGTTCTCTTCAAGATACATTAAGAGGATTGGAAACAAAGGGCTATGGTTCATCTAGAAGGGGTAAATTTCTTACACCAATTATTTCAATTTGATTCAATTAATTATATTTAATTTCAATTTATCTTTTGATATTTCATGTGTTAAATAAAATTTGTCCTTTTTATAGAGAGATCAAGATCCCGTGAACGGGAAAGAAGTCATAGAAGACGTCGTGAAAGGTCCAGGAGTCGCGATCGAGAATACAGGGAACGTAGTCGTGAACGAGATCGAGATCGTGAAAGAGAGCGTGATCGTGAACGTGATAGAGATCGCGACAGGGAGCGATATTATAATGAAACTTATCCCAGAGAGAGATCACGCAGTAGAGATCGTGAACGTGAACGTGATCGTGAACGAGAGTACAGAGAGAGAAGCAGAGAGGAGGCGTAAGTTTTGAAAAAATTTAATATTTATCATTTTCTAAAAATTCGACGATTTTTTTGATATTTATTTCCTAATTAGCTTATTATTCATAATTTTTAACAATTGTGAATAAGTTTTGGAGTTATTTCAAGGTTTTTGAGATTTATATGATAAAAAAAATATTTTAACCTTATATTTATTTATCCAAGTAAATTTTTTAAAAATATTTTCTCTTGGATAAAATTCGTTTGAAAGAAAAACATTTTTCAATAATTAAATTTTAATATTTTGAGAAATTCTTTTAGAAATTAAAATTTCTATCGTCTTCAAAATTTGATGCTTTTTTTATAAAAGAAAATGGTTATTTAAATCAAATAAAAAGTGAATAAATTCGAAAACAATTTCAATCGTAAATCATATTCTGTAAGTAATAGAAATTAAAATTTTTTAATTGACTTGAAGAATCTTAATTTTAATTCTAGTTTTTGTCATTGAAAAAATGCAGTATTATTTTGAATCATTTTTCTCCAAAATAAAAAAAGATTTTTCTTTACATTTTTTTTAGAGCATTGTTTTTCAATAATCATAGAATTTTCATAACAAAGATAACAATTTTTCAATAGTACAACACATACATCTACGAGGCCGAGAGTAAAGGAAGAACCAGCAGAGACACCATCCGTCTCATCTTCTAAGCCATCAAGGTAATATTTTTATTTTCAACTAATAAACTAATGAAATGTTAATTTTAAATGAATTTACATATTTTATATATAAATATTATTAAATGTAATAATAAATTTAATATTTTCGACGTCCAGACAATTTTTTTTTTGAAATGAGAAAAATTTCTCTATATTGTCTGTAGTAAAATTAAAAAAATAAAATATACTTCATTTAGATATTACGACGATCGGTACAGAGAACGAGATCGTGAACGAGAACGAGAAAGAGAATCAACTCGAAGACCAGCGGAAAGAGAACGTGAACGTGAACCAGAACGCGAGAGAGAACGAGAACGCGATCGTCGTGACGAGAGAGCAGATTCATCTCATCGGTCTCGACACTGAAATTAAAAAAAAAACAAATAATCAACAAATTAAAGAAATCAACTTCTAGAATGCAACTGAAGAATTTGTTGCAAAGTAAATTTGATCTTCGGGGGCATACATGGATTCTAATTTTGACAAGATTTTTTCCCAGTCACATATAGATTTTTAATTATTCTTAATTGCTTTTCACGGGACAGTGTCTAAGCAAAAAAAAGAGAACTAAAAATGATTTTAATTATTTTTTTTCTCTCTCTCTCTCTCCATTGATTCAGTGTTTCTTTCCTGTTGAGTGACGAATACACAGGCACACAAACATATTACACGTGCATTTTACGTTACAAGTAAATAACATATTTTACATACTTATTATGTAATGGCATTGTAGTTAAGGGATCTATGTTTTTTTTTTTTAATTGGAAAGCAAATTGTCTTTCAAAAGTAGAAAAAAAGTAGTTTTTAATTCGAGAATGTGCAGCCTGTGACGAAGATTTTTCCAAGTAACAAGATTTTAAAGAAGAATGAAGAAACACTTCTGAAATTCATCAATCATCTATCTTCACGACGTTGCAGATTGTATCTCAATATAATACATATAATCGCTTGAAAAAAAAAATATATATGCCAAACGTGTCTTCAGTTTTATTCATCTGTACACACAAAATCCTGTAATGTTATTTTTTTTTAATTTTTTGCTTTTCCAAAAGCAAAAACATTGTTCTTCGACTATTTTGCACGGAATGAAATTCCTTCATTCCACGCTTTCCTGTAAATATCATTGTTAATCATTCTTTTTACAGGAGAAAAATTCTTTTTAAGTCAGTTGAGCACTTTTTTAATGGTTTTTTTTTTATTTCTTTTGACAAAAATTTCGATATTAAAGTATTTATTAAAATATTTCTTTCGCTTTTGAAAATTACTTTTATTTTAATGTTAAATGGTAAAAAAAAAAAATGTTCAACGGCCTTAAAAAATTTTTTCAAGACTAAATAATAATAAAAAAAAACACCTGTAACTGTATTAATGGTATTGCCAATTCAATTAATTTTTAAGTATTGTGCAATGACTGAATTATGTGAATTATTGTTAAAACAATTTGCACAAATTTGTTATTGTTAGAGAAATTATATTTGTTTATTAATTATCAAGATATCTATTCGATAATTAATAAACAATAATTAATTTAATTTATTTTCCATAAAAAATTTGTAAATCAAAATCGATATATTGGCAATACCTGCGAAAACTACAGTGAATCTGTCTTTCTTTAGATTTAAGAAACAAACGCGAATATATCAAAGTTCCTTATTTCTTTTGTAGTTCGTAGAAATCATCTCACGAATTCAATCACGATTTGTTTTTCTCATAATTCATTCTTTTAAAATGAAAATGTCCAAATATTTTTTTTATTTTAAATTTTATACATGATTTTTAAATGTCATGAATGAAAAGACGTATCTATTTTGCTTTTGTCAAAATTTCAGAAAAAAAACTGTATCCAAAGTTTTTAACAAATTTTATTTTATATGCATGATTTTAGAATTAAGAAACAAAATTATTTCGATATTTTTAACTACCGATAGTCCCATTGACAAATTGTTATAAAATTAAAAATCAAAATAATTTGGTATTTACAAAAAGAAGAAAATATTTTTTTAACAACAAATTGACAATTTGACTAAAGGTTGCGCAAAAATTGCAAAAAGCGATTTGCTTTCGATTTCCTATTTTTTGTTATAATTTCACTTAATTTTATTTTTTCCCCGGATAATTCACACTGGTCACTGTATATTTATTTTAATCGAAAATATTTATTTATTTTTAAGAATCGCTCATTTCGATGAGAAGCGTTGAAACAAGTTTATAGAAGCGTATTTTCAATTAATTAATTGATTTGATTAATTAATTAATTAAAAGTCAATTTATCGAGTAACGCATGATACTCGAAACTTTAATTACACTTGACACTAGTGATTACTGAAGCTAATAAATAATTGACTGTGATTTTGAAAGTACCAAAAGCAAAATTTGTCCTCGAGTAATTTTTAGTTATATTTTTTGAATATAATTATATATTTATAGTATATTTGTATATTATTACAATTATATATTAATATAATTATACATTAACATAATTATATATTAATATTATAATTACATACTTTATTTCTATAAAGTATAATTAGTTATATTTATAAAATATAACTAGGAAATTTTGTACACAATTAAATTAACTTCCTATTAACGAGATTATGGCAACTTTTTGTCTTTAGTACTTTCAATAGAAATTTATTTAATTAAAAAAAAATCACTAGCTTACTTATTAGGTAAACAAATCTTTTATATATTCTTATGAAAATTTCCAAATGAAAAAAATTATTATTAAATCACTTACATTTTTCTCAAGATGTACAAATTAAGAAATTTCAAAATTGTTATTTTAAATATTTTCCAAAAAAAATGTTTTTTAATTAAACCGTAACGTGTTGTTGCAATTGAAGAGAAGAAAAATTAAGTTTTTTTTTACAAATTGAATCGAACGTAATAAACCTTGAAATTAATAGAATAATAAATAATTGACAGAATGTTTTTTATGTAATGAATCTTAAGAAAATTGTAAGTGATGTTTAAATTTGATGATAATGGAAAATTGGCTGAATTGATAGGTTTTTTTTATTTTTTGTTTTAAAAGAAAAGAAAAAACAACTTTGTATTAGGAAACAAATTGTAGCGTTATTCGTAAATTTTTATTTGATATTATAATATCACTAGATGTTGACATTTTTTTTTTAATTTTAAAAAACAAAACAGCGAAAACAATTCAACAAGAACGCTCGTAATCGCGATTATGAATTAATGTAATTATTTATTTCAGAATGATCGTTCGATTGATATTTTTTAATGTGATTTGCATATTTCTTTTAATTTGAAATGTAAATAAAAAAAATAAGGATCTATTGTCACTTTTGCGGCACTTTTTTGTGTCAAATTTGAAATAATGTTAAATAATTAATTAATTATTATTATATTACAAAAGTAATATAATGGAATAATGTCAAAGTATTTTTGAGTAAAAATAAAAAATAATAATTTGCACTTCACATTAGAAAATAGCGACGAATAAATTTTTCTCTTAATTTTGAAAACTAATAATCTAATTTACTAATTTTGCGAAGGAACGTCATTTGTTGTACATAATTGAACAAATGAATTTCAACAGATCGAAATTCTGCGATGGACTACTTGTACTCTTAAGCCGAGATTTTATCATTTATTTATTTTCTACTTTTTAATTTAAAAAGAAAAAAAAAAAAGACAAAATGAATTTCGTTTTACTTGGCTCTAATGCTGCAGCGACAATTGTTATTTGTCCTGGGCGTAAAAGCGACTTACAGGGTAAGTGTAAAAATGCTATGCAGCTATACTTCTTGATCACCAAATTTTTTAATTAGTGTGAATTTCTTATTGACAAGTTTTAAATGATACCACATTTCTTATATTGTCAAATTATAAATAGATTTGTGCTTTAAAAAAAAAGAAAGAAAGAAAGAAAAATGGAAGAAACAAAAATCCCAGAGCGTCTGAATTATATTTCGTGTGGATTGAATATATTGATGCGTTTTGAATTTTTTATAATTTTATACCATTGAGATTTTTACGTGAGTGTTCTTTACTGTTTTTACAAGATTCACTCACTTTTTTTAATTTTATTTTTGCTTGTTTGTTTATTTATTTATTGATTTGTTTCTATTGTTTGTATGTGTTTTTTGAATCGTATATATATCTATATATATATATATACAATATTAAATGAGGTATCATGCAATTGTAGTTATTGTACAGTAAATTAGAAGAGAAAAAAACAATATTTTTAATTAAAAAAAATATGAGACTGAATTACAATTTAAAACAATAAAATTAATTGTATAATAACGTTAATTATATTTAATGTTAATAATTAATAATTGTAAATAACGTCATAAATTGTAATTAAAAAAAAAGAAAAATGAAGTTGTAAATTTAAGAAAGACTGACCATTTTTGTAAAGTAATAATGAAGTCTCATAGTTTTTGTAAAAAAAAAGAAAAATTATCTCGTTATGAAGGTGTGAAAAGAAAGTCTTAGAGAAAAAATAATTAAATTTTTTTGAGATAATTATAAATTGCAAGGCCGATCGTAATTTGTTAAAATGAAAATCAGAGACTATTTTTTTTATATATATTTTCTTTAATTTTATTTTGTAGAGAGAAAAAAAAATGTTTTTTTCGTTATAAATAGTAGCTTTTAAGGAAAATAGATTTAGGATTAAAAAAAAGAAAATGAAACAGGAAGGTTTGAAGGTACCAAATTTTACAACAAAAAAATCCTGATTGTGATATAAAAAATAATTCAAATTTTATAAAAAAAAACGTAGAAAGTTCATAAATACTTAATAATTATAAAACACAATTGAATGTCTTATTTGTATGTAATTTATAAAGTGTAAATACTAGAAATGACATTTATATAATTATTAATTATTTTTATAATTTATATAGACTAAAAATTTATACATCGTATTTTTTTTAAATATTTTCTAATCAATCGATTCTATTCTTATTCGAATATTTTAGTAAAAAAAAAAAAGAAAAAAACAATGGTTGTAATTATAATTAAAACAATGAAAAGTTCATTGTTGTAATTATAATTGAAATTAATATCCGCAACGAACTGTGATGTATTAATGACTGATCAACAAATTAAATGATTATAAATGTTGTTTAATTATCTGTGATAAAAAATGTCCCTATTCTTATTTTTAACGATATTAAATTTTCACATTGCTCAAAATCATTATAATTAATTGTTTCTTTAAAATGGTAGCGAATTATTATTTAAATTCAATAAACAAAATTGGTAAAATAAAAAATTATCTAGAAAAATTCTGCCAGAAGAAAAATTAAAATTGAACAATAACAAAAGTATTGTTAAATTTTCCTTTTTTAAAAAGAATATTTTTAAAAATTAATGTCATTATTGCAAATTGTTAATTATCATTTCGGGATTCATTTTTATAGTGAAAAATCTCATTAATGTATTTTTTTTCCCCACAAATAAAGAGATTTATTAAGTTCAATAGATATTTTAAATTTTTAATTGAGTTTTTTACTCTTTTATATTTGTTAGTAGAAATATAAAATGTTTCTCTTTCCATATATATTGGAAACAAAAAAAACGATAAAATTGACACATAAAAAGCGTTGGAAAAATACAAAAAATTCAATATATAGATATTCTATTTGCTTATTAAAGACAATCGTATATAAATATTTATAATTCTATTATTATTTATACATTCAATAATGAATAAATTTTCATTAATATTTTGTACACTTACCAAAAAGAAAAAAAAGAGAAAAAAAATCTTATCATTGCGTCGTACATATACTTATTCACTCATGGATAATAAAACCGTGAAATATGAAAATGACGTTTTTATGCCCTAAAAAAAAGAAGTTTATAAAATGACTTAATTCGCAAAAATTTAAAGAGAAAAATTTTTTTAATTAAAGCAAAAAATTTCTTTTCTTTAAAATGATTTTTTTCTTTTAGAAAGAAATTTTTCTGGTGGAATTGATTTATTAATAGAAAATGGAAATAATTTACCGCACTGAATGATTCCATAGAAAGTGTGAAAATTCCACCAAATTGAATTGTGCAAGGACGACGAAAACTTCGAATCATTAATAAAATTAGAAGCTTTTGCGCTTTTATTGGCATTCTGTACCATTGTGCACTGCTTCTGTAATTAGTTTTATTGTTAATTTAATATTCATTGTGTTTTTATTTTTATTATTTTTTTATTGTATATTAATTAATATTGTTATTTAATTTTTTTATTTAGATTTATAAATTTTTTTTTTGTCTAACTTACACTGAATCTCCAATTGCTTCACTGTAATTAATTAATTTTTGTCCTGGAAGGAAATTGTAAAATATATGTGTCACCTGTCCCAAAGCAAAGGGAAGAATTTGCATAAATTCGTTAAATGTTTCTAATTTCACCACGCTCTATATATTCAAAAAAAAAGTTTAATTACTACTCAATCATACAGTTCGAATTTTTATCTAGAAAATATTTTTTACAAAGAAAAAAATTGATCAAAAAAATATATTTCTTTCGAACAAATTAAATTAGAAAATAAAAGAAAAAATTTTCCTTTTATTTTATTTATAAATAATGTTTATAAATAAATAAAATTTAATTTTAAATAAATAAAATAAAAAGAACAAATGTTCCTTTTATTTTATTTTCTCTATTATTATTGTTATATTAAATTTAAAAAAAAACAATGTTCCTATAATTACCACGTAACCAGTTGCACTCAACAATATCAAACTTGCCGATAATTGAAAAAATAATGCCGATCCATAAATAGATTCGACACATTCAGCATGTCTAAAAAAAAAATAGAAAAAAAAATAAAAATACAATTAAATTGAATTTAATTGTCACGAATAATTAAAAAATCATACTTGATTGCTTCACGATGATAAGCGATGCAAAGTGAAACTTCTCTTATTATTTGTTCATCTTTTTTGGAAGTACGATTTTTCGAAAATTCCAAATCAGAATTTTTGATAATATTCTCTAATCGATATCTAAAATTTAATTTGTAATCGCATTAATAAAAATTATAATTTGCAATTTACACAATTTATAATTAATCAATACTAGAATTATTAATAAAATATTAAATATTCCAAAAATTTCTCATTACGAGAATAAAAAAAAAAATTGTTAAAAATAATTCCAATATAATTAATAAAAAAAAAAAAGGAAAAATTATCTTGTTACCGTAAAACGGAGAAAATTCCACAAACATGTTCAACATATTTTACATACATTGTATCTGCACAAATGACAATTGTCATATTTAAAAATACCGCAAGTTGCTCATGAAATAAAAGGACATAAAAATATTTCTCGTCATCAACTAAATAATTTGTGCTATAAACTCTTTTCTTTGGACGAGATTCATTTAATGGTTTAATAATATCAAGAATTTGTGGTGTGTATGATGTGAATAAAAAAACTGACATCGTAGAATACACAATAACTAAACAATTTATATTCAAATTAAAAAAATTAAAAAATGAAATTCATTTAAATTCAAATTCAAATTAAAAAATGGTAAAATTATAGGTATATAATTATATAGATATATAATTATATAATTTTACATTTTTTTTTAATTTAATTTTTAAAAATTAATTTAATTCAATTACGAACTGAGGAAATAATTTTTTTATTATGAAAAAAAAAATTGCTAAATGAATATTAAAATTGAAAAAATTACCTAAATACCCAATTATTATAAGTTTTCCTTTATCGGAAATATTTTGCAGAATCTCAATTTCTTCCTCTGACATCATCATCCAATTTGATTTAAAACGATTAAGAAGATTTTTCATCTGTTTTTTATATCAAAAAAAAAGAAAATTAAAAATCAAAGTTTCTTATTGTATTTTTTTTTGGAAAAAATTTTATATTATAATATTAAACACGCACCTTTTTTTTGTTAAAAATACAATTCAACATTTTTACAAGTACTCCAAAATTGGTCATGATAATTGTCACGTTATTGAGAATATTGTCGAAAGACAAATCTAATGTTATAAGACCAATTACCTATTAAATTCAATTTATTATTTATTTAAAAAACTCCATTTGATTCAATTGATAACTGAGGAAATAATTTTTTATTAATTAAAAAATTGCAAATAAAAATTATTATTATAATTATTAATTAAATTATTATTAAATTTAATTAATTAGATTATTATTCAATTTAATTAAACAGGTTATTATTCAATTTAATTAATTATTAAATATTATTATTATTAAATTTAAATTAAAAAAATAATTTTTCAATTTATTTAATTTATTTAAATTTTACCAGTTCAATTTTTTTTCAAAAATTTTTTTTTTTTTTAATTTTGTCAATTTATTTCAATCTCAATTTTACCAAATAAAAAATTGTGGGTAATTTGAATTTGTAAAAAAAGAAATGCAATTTTTACTGAATTTTACTACCGTGACAATAACGAGACTTATATTCATAAAAACATAAATAGATGAAATAATAATTGTCTCCTTTTTCGTTTGATACGGCCATTGTCCAATGAAGGATGTTAAAATTTTATTAAACCTAAAGCAACGATTATCAAAAAAATCCATAACTCGTGATAGTTGAACATTAACTGAATCAAAACTATATATCGTCTTTTGCATTCACAGAAGAGTGAAATGATAAAAGTGTGATACAATCGTCGTGAGATTTATTATTCATCATGCGAGAAAAATCAAAGATTCTATATAACTTGTAGTTACAGAGTAAAGGTAATAGGTAAAGTAACACTTAATATGTAAATAATTAAAAACCACCGTTTTGTAATAATTTTACAATCTATGGGAAATGTCATTTCGATTTCCAGGAGAGAAAATAATGTATATTCAAAGAAAGGAATAATGCTTTACACTTTTATTGATTTAGAGTCATTTCAAACTTAACCTTCAACAGTGAAACATCGAAAGTATATTTAAACAATAAACTAATACTCTATTTATTATTAGTTATCTTTCAATTATATTATTATTTAATTATTGTTTAATTTAATTTAAATTAAATATGTATAAATTTTCACACTAAAATATACGAAAAATATATTTTTTTAAAATTATCCTATTTTTCAATTTTCGCCTCGATATAGTCAGACATTTCAATAAGAACACTTGAAATTTTAACGAATATTATAATAATTAGTGTACAAAATTTTCCATAAAAATATACGAAAAATAGTATTTTTAAAAATTATTATTATTTTTCAATTTAGGTAAGCAAAAAAAATGCATTGGACATTTATATACTTAAATTTAGAATATCGCTTCTTTGATACGTCAGTAGAAAAATGTAAGTTCAGTCAGACACGATTTTTTCGAAAATTGAACCTCCCAATTCTATAACTCGATTTGCGCTCGGACGCACGCGCTAATACCAGTCGGGTAGCAGTGAGTGGCCCAGAGGCGCTCACTGCTACCCG
>JUFY01034998.1:2126-14146 GCA_001855655.1 Leptopilina clavipes
AAAATTTTTCATTTATTATGAAAAATAAAAATTTTAGTGGTTCAAATATGTTTTGGACCTTTTTTTTTATTTTATGACCATTGAATTCTTCAGAAAAATTACTATTTACAATAAATTTGTTGAATATTGAGGATAATTTCTTCATATGTGACGCTCCGCGACAAAAAGGTACCTTAGCTCCTAAAAATTTTAGGTTATGTTAAGAGATAGTTTTACCTTAATAAATAGTTCCTTTTTAATTAGGTAAAATTAAAAATATTTTTAATTGCATATAATTTGGATGTAATAAAGACTTGAGCATCGATAGTTTTTATTAAATGTTAATCCGCTTTGTGTATTTTCACTTCATCAAAAATCAGAAACATAACCTAAAATTTTTTGGAGCTAAGATTAGAGATTTAAATAAAAGCTAACCTTTTGTCGCGGAGCGTCACATATGGTATAGTTAAAAATATTGGTGGTACCCTCTCCTTAACTTTAGAAAAATATTATGCAGGATTCACAGTCTTTTCCCCTATTCACCTATTTTACCTTTTTTAGAATATTTGTCCTATTTATCTACTTTTTACTATATATGTGACACTCCACGATGAAAAGGCCTAAGCACATTGAAAATCGTAAAATTTAAATGAAAGAGAAAAGGACAGAGACATCTATCATCCTTTTCTATCTCACGTAAAGTTTACGATTTTCATTGTGCGTTAGCTTAATGGTACCTAATGCGAAAACGAATTATAGATTATGTTTAGAAAAGTTTTTACTTCATTAAAGATTCATATTTAATTAACTGAAGTCAAAATCAGTTTTTATTAATTATTCAGTATATAAAATAGTTAATAAAACTATTTTTGACTTTAGATAATTAAAAATGAATCTTAAATCAAACAAAAACTTTCCTAAACATAACCTATAATTTGTTGTCGCGTTAGGTGTCTTTCACCGTAAAGCGTCAAACACACATATAGGGTGTGGCAAAAGTATGGAACCCCTTAAATATTTTTCAAGCTCTAAATTTTGGAAAAAAAAATGATTAAAACAAAGTTTTTTGGACTTAAAAGAATTAATTACCAGTTAATAGAGTTTTTTAAGGCCCAGAAATTTTTTTTTTAATTTTTTTCAAAAAGCATATTTTTAGAATTATTCAGGGGGTTCCATACTTTTTCCACACACTGTATATATATAAATTTTAAGTTGAACTTTGCATGGATTATGGAAAAAAATATGTTAAACTCATACGACTTTGTAATAAAAATCTGAGCAAATTATTTGATCTTTTTTGATGTAATAATAATAATAATAATAAATAATATTTTATTTTTATCCCTGTACGGAATATGCTCAACAAGTAAAAATTCTACAGGCACTTCAACTTGCAAATTGTTCATAAAGTTCAGACGAAAAAAATTTTTATTTTTGCAATATAAACTTTAGTAAAAATTCAAATTCAAAATTTTCTACTAAAATTCATTTTTTTTTTTTTTTTATTATAATTTTATATTTTTAGGTTGAAAATGAAATTAAAAATTATTATTAATCTATATTCATTAATTTATGCCATATCCTTTTTTTTGTCTTTAAAAATTTTTTTTTCTAAGTTTAAGGTATTTTTCACTGTGAAGCCTGTATTGTTTTACTTAAATTTCTACACTTAAATAAAACATAATTTATTGAAGAAAAAAAAAATCCTATAAATCCCTGATTTTTTCTTGAAACATTAATATTTTTTGTTGTTGTTATATATAATCCGTTTGGTTCCATGACCAATCGAAAAAAAATCTTATTTATTCAATAAAACTTGAAAATTACTTATCACTATTTTTCAGTAATTACTTATTGCTATTAGTAATTTTAGTGAAAAATATAATTCAAAAAAGTTTAAAATAAAAATAACTATAATGGTAACTAAAAGTTTTTCGGTATATTCTACTTACGATATATAGAATTAAAATTAAATATTTTTAACAGTATTCCAACTAAATTACGCGGACAATATTAATAAATTCCTGCTTGAATGGAAATAATTATTTTCAACAAAAAATTTATTTCATTTAAATTATTTAATGAGAAAAAAATCTAAGAAATATTTTCAAAGTTTTTAACTTAGTCTTGAAGTTTTTATAGTAAATGATTAGAGAAATTAATTGTCTACGATTCAAAACAATTATGTTTGAAAATTATTGGTAAAACTACAAAAACAATCGTAGGTAGATGACTTGTGACTATTTGTGAATAAATTCTTTTTTCTTTATCTATTTTTCAGAAAAATTCAATTCTCTCAGGAACATTATTATATTATGTATATATATATATTTAAATTGAAAGACCGATAATCTCTGTGTTTATATTCTTATATTTACATTTATCAAATTTTCGGTCTTAAGAATTGCTTTTATCGATATTAACGATAGAAAAGCGTGTAAGGCCATATTTTTTTATTAGAATAAATAGTGTATACGTACCACTATTACTGTATAAAGAATATTATTTTTAATTCTCCGACTCGTCGGGATGATCTGCTTTTATGTGATGCGTAAACGTGTACTGTGTTGTGAAACGTTTCTTACAATAAGGACACTGATATGGCATTAATGGATGAGCAGATCGAAGATGTGCAACAGCTAATTCACGCAGTACAAACGGTGACTGGCACACACCGCAACGATATCTGTAAAATTCATTCCCATGGTTTCATTAAAAAAAAAAAAAACTTTTTTTCGCCACAAATTTCATTAGTAAAATTTATTATTTAATAACCAATCAATTTTGGTAAAATGACTCACCCTCCAGCTGTTTTTATGAGTGTCCTTTTAACAGGCGCCGGTGGATTGACATCAACAGCCTCTGTATTTTGTTCGACACGAGGCACAGAAGTACAAGCGCCGGCTTCTGGTTTAAGTTTTGGCATTTTTCCCGCTTCCTTTTTCAACGCTTGCTTACGAACTTGATTCTATAAAATGATTTTTTCAAATTAATCATCATTCTTTATCTTTTTATCATATTTAAACGTTTCAAAAATTTGCCTCTTTAATAATTTTAACCAACTGTGTTTATGATATAAACGAATTTATCACTCGGTTGTCAAATTAATTAAAAAATTGAAGTAAACGATCACTTCGAGTCAGGATAATAAAGAAATAAGACAAATTTCTTTACGTTTCAACAGCAAAACTGTCCTCTTCAGAAATAAATGTGTTTATATTAAAAAAAAAAAATGAAAATGCTACATTCGCTTAAAATTAGAAACAATTGTGAAATCTTTTATTATTTATTTATTATTAATTTTTTATTACCATAAGATGAGCTTCCGAATGAACTCTCATGTGAGAATTTCTTGATTGTGAATTGGTAAATGTTGCGCTGCATTTTGAGCACTTGTATTTTTTAGAACCACTAAATAAGGCAGAATTGCTTCTTTGCAAAGTCTTTGGAATTGCATTTTTCTTATGAAATAATGGCTTCACAGTACATTGATGTGTCATTAAGGAGAATTCCTTGAAGAATATTTTATTGCATTTTGCACAGTGAAATGTTTTGTCGATCGAGTGTTTCGCTTGATGAGCCTTATAGGAAGACTTGTCTGTAAACACTTCATTGCAAACTGTACATGTGTAAGTCGTAATTGTCGTTCGATTATGAGAAGCCTGTAGAAAGAAAAACAAAAAAAAATTAGTCACATTTTATTATTGACTTCAATTTACATTTAAGTCTTATTAGTAAAATATTAATCCTGGTAAAATTTCTTAAGCGATATAGACGAAAATTTACGTTTTTTTTAGATTTTTTTACCTTTTTTTTCAATTAATCAATAGAGATATATCCTTAAATTTTCAAACAATTTATTTCAAAATTTATTCATAGTTTTTTAAAATTATTTTTTTATTTTAAAATTTTTTAAATATGTTAAATATACAAAACATTTTAGCCCAACTTTAATGGTTTGAATTTGGAAAAGGTTTTTTTTTTTAATGTCTTTTTTCAAAAGTTATTTACAATAAGAATGGTATCAATTGAGAAATTTTGTTCCAGTCGTACTTTTTAATTAAAACGAACGACAAATAGAGAATAATGAAATAATAAAAAATAATAAAAGAATAATAATAATAATGAAATAATAATAAAAATAAGAATTCAAAACAACAGCCTTACTTCATGCCTAGTTAATTGGCACTTTTCTTTAAAAGATTTTGTACACACTTTACAGCAAAAGCTTTTAGATTTAAATGAATCAGAGTGCGTTTGCAAGTGAATAATCATTTCTGTGCGGTTATTAAACCATTGCAAACAAATACCACAACGTACAGCATTTTTAATCGAACTAGAATTAAGAACATGTTTTCGTTTGACTGGTGTGTCATTTACTAAACAGTCATCTTCTTCGATCATCTGCCAAACAAAAAAAAAAACATTAAAATGTCAATTTTATTTTACTTTTAGAAAAGGGAAATTTTTTATATTAGTTATTGTTATAAGGCGTCGGATCGACTTCAAGACTAAAAAAAAGTCGCTTTAGTTGATGTCAAGTAAAGTCGAAAAAGTTGATTTTTTATGAGGCCTGAACCATAAACTTCAAAGAAAGAGAAAATAAATATTTAAGTTTTTATTTTTTAATGAGATTTAAAGTTTGTTTTTGCAGTCAATGAGTATTTGAAATATTGTCGAAAAATGAAAAATGAGTCGGAAAAAGGTCAGATTACCTCATCGTATGATCTTGTCTTGCCACGTGATCTAGCTTCTCTCGCTTCCCTTGCTTCTCTTTCAGCATTTAAAGCTTCCTCCTGTTCGATACTTGTCATAGCGGGCATCATTACCTGATTATGTTCAGTCATCTTGTGCGTTGCGAGTCTTATGTAAAGACCAAAAAATCGACCGCAAATATCGCACTGATGTTTCTTTGGCTCGTGCGTTCGCATATGATTTGA
This sequence comes from Leptopilina clavipes, assembly GCA_001855655.1. Classification (NCBI taxonomy): domain Eukaryota; kingdom Metazoa; phylum Arthropoda; class Insecta; order Hymenoptera; family Figitidae; genus Leptopilina; species Leptopilina clavipes. The sequence continues at coordinate 7,046 of JUFY01034998.1, forward strand.
CAATGCGCTCTGTTGTGTACAAACCTAAACATTTAAAGCAAAATTTTCAATTAGCAATTTAATTCAATTTTTTGTTAAATAAACTCTAAATTCATTAAATTATAAACAAAACTTTTAAATCATTTTACTCGATAGGGATTCAAAAAAAGGCATTTTACACTCCATGTCCAATAGTTCATGCGTTTGAATAAAGAAAACGTCATTTTTTATACTCTAGGGTTGAAATAATGTTCTTTTTCGCCTCATTTTATGTCCTAGGGGTAAAAAAAACACCTTTTTTCTCCCAAGGGTCGAAAGGAGTAGTTTTCTGACTTCAAATTCTTACCTTGCCGCATGTGGGACAAGCTAATGATTTAACGCTATCGTTGAAGTTTTCTTTTCTAAGTTCTCGTGTATGATTTTCCTGAGAAACTGAAGGTAGAGAACTGATTGGTAACCTAGTCATTGTATCCAATTGATGTAACTGTATATGATTTTGGTACGTTTCCATTGTGGGGAAAAATCTGGAATGAGAAACGCGCGTTAAAGTTAAATTTAAAAATTTAATTCAAAAGTAAAATTTAAAAATTTAATTCAAAAGTTTAATTTAAAAATTTAATTTAAAAGTATAAGTTAAAAGTTTAAGTTAAAAGATAAATTAAAGTTAAAGGTAAAAAGTTAAAGTTAAGTTAAAAGATGAATTTAAATCAAAGTTACACTTAAAAATTTAAGATTCAGTTGCAGTTAAAGATAAGAAAATTCAAAGTTAAACGTTAATAATTCTAAATACAAAACAGTAAAAGTAACTAACTAAAGAAAAAAGTTTAACAGTAAAAAATGCGTTCAAATTTTTTTTTAAATACCCAAGGTGAAGTGGAAAAAATTGGTGAAAAGAGGAGAGGAAAAAAATGAAAGGGGAAAAAGGATAGGAATAGTTAAAAAGTATGATTGATTACCTATTGCAAGGTGGACACCAAGTACTTGTTCCAATATCAATATCTTCGGCCACATGATCACGAAGTCTGTGATGCCTGAGCATTTCCCAGCTAACGAATTCACGATCACATTGATGGCACTTGGTAACTACTTCGTCGAAATCCAGTGTAACTTTCAAATGATCGGTGCCATCGTGCTTTGCTAAATCCTCTACAGTATAAAAAACACGAGAACACTTTCTGCATGTGTATCTTCGGGGACAAAATACTTGCATATGCTTTATCAAACCCTCCTTTGATCTAAATCATAAAAGAAAAACAATCTTATATTTCTAAATAAATAATGATCAAGACAATAAAAAATTGGTTCTCTCTCTCTCTCTCTCACTCCTAAAAGAGGCCTCGGATCAACTTTAACTAAATAAACAAATTGTTTGTTAGTTAAAATATCATTTTTTGTCTTTCAAAGACAAAGCATATCAATACTCATTAGATTTAAGCGACATTGAGCATAAAAAAATTTTGTTTCTTAATAAATTAGCAGAAAAACGACTAGTTATTTTTGTGTTATTTGCATTAAAATAAAAGTAATAAAAGTTCGAAATTTAAAAAAATCCTTTAGTTTCTTTCATACGTATTTGAGTATTTCTAAAAAAAATTTTTGACAGATTTCGTCAAAATCTGTGGGCTATAGATTTTTTTGAACAGTAAATTGCAGATTCCGACCACTGAATAGGTGGACAAAATTTAAAAAAAAAAAAAAAAGGTAAAAAATAGGTGACAGTCCGTGATACCTGCAATAATTTTAGTCTTTAGAAATTTAAAGTAATTAGAAATGTACAATACCTGTAATAATTATTACAAGGGGCACACCACCATTTAGAGCTAAGTCCAGATTTGGTTTTTTGCTCCTTACGATCGCTTAATGTTATATTGCCTTTGAGTACTTGTTCCAATATACTTGTTCGTGGTTTATCGCTTTCGTCAAAATTTGGTTCTCCATTATTATCAAATGACTTTCCATAGTCATTTGTAAAAACATTTGTTGTTCTTTTTCCCATTGCTGAGATCAATAAACTTCTTTTATTCATGCCCAATAGATCAGAATCAGCTCGAATTAATGTGTCCGTTGGTTCCTCTTTAATTTGCACCTCACACGGCAATTCTGGCAGTGGATCCCTCGTGTGATTTAATTGCAATAATTCAGATGCGTTAATTAAAGGAGTTGTACTTTCTATTGGCAGTGTTGCTGGTAATGGAACCAAAGGTGGAGGAGCTCGACATTTTTCTTTACACAATTGTACCTAAAAATTTATATACATCCGTTGTATTATTTTCAGATTAAATTCAACTTACAAAATTAATTCCTGGGACAATTTTAAGAATTAATAATTCATTCTCAAAATTTCAGGATGTAAATTTTAAGAATTTAAAAATAATTTAAATCAATTTTAAATTAATTCGTGAGATATAAATAAATATAAATAAATATAAATAATTAATTATAAATAAAAACACATACTTGACAAGGATCTGGTGAATTCTGCATGGCATTAAGAAAAATCTGTACAGACTCTGAATTTTTAAGTACCAAGAGTTTAGTGTGCATTGTTTTGTAAACATTTAAGCAATATTCTCGAAATTCGTAAGCATCGTCAAGCCTTGCGGCGCAAAATTGGCAAATTTGCTTGGGCAAAGGATCAGTCTTGTAAACGAGAACTGGCAAACATGCTCGAAGTTTCTGAGCCACTTTTCGTTGTACGCCTTCAATTCCATAAATTGATAGCATTTCAGTCTTCACTTCAGAACAAAGTCTGCATGTATTTTCCCAATTATGAACAGTTGTCATTTTTTCAAAGAAATTAATGTTTTCTATTTTTCACAAATTAAAGTTCAATAAACAGTAAAGCTAGGATCGATATATATATATATAGATATATATGGGAATTTATTTATGTCACATGAGAGAATAAAGTTTAAGCAATGTTCATTATTAGCGACGATATTTGAAAATTTTTAAAATAAATATACAAAAAAACAAATATCTTATTTATTAAACAAGAGAAAAATCACTTTAGAACATGATTCGATAAGCCGGATTCACTGTGAGAGACAAAGGAGGTCACGAGAAAATGAGGTTAGTTGAGATGCACATTCTATGAAACGTGGACACAAACAAAATGCATTTATCTTTCGACCATATAGACATTATTTCTCCTTTTTCATTAATAATTTAACTAATTTTAAGTATTAGTGTTGCTTGCACAGGTTTTTAAATGAGTTTTTTATGGTCTTTTTAATTTAAAAAGTATTCCAGCTTCAGAACTTTTGACGTGTATAATTGTTAACCGGTTTTCCTTTATAGGAACATTATTCTAACCACTAAATCACATTATTGTCATTGATATTAAAAACTTAAATCACACTGTTAGGATTCTTTTTACAAAAAATGAAAATTCTCTAAATAAATAATCCCCACGTTTTCAACTATTTTTGACAGTTATTTTACATTTAGAGATTTACAGCCATCAGTAAGTTTTTGAGGGTGACTGTCCTTTGCGCATCAGGGATGGGTAGTGAGATTAGAGCAACAGTAATCTAAAGGAGCGGTCACAGTTCTGCTAGTGTCTTGTTACCAGCTGTTAGAAACTTGTGACGTCGGTGACGTCCCTAAAAAAATCATGAAAAAACAGGTTCACATTTCACAAATGTCATAACATAACCTGAACATGTTTTTATTAGTATTTTGTGAAAAAGTTATGTTTGATATTATTTTTAAGAGTATATATTTTTAAAGGCCTTTATATGATTATTGCAGTTTTTAAAAATGATGAATTATGGACCACGAAGAAGAGTTTTTGAATAGTTTTTTTATACAAGTGACACAATTATGTTTTGATAAAGCTAAGGAATCAGTTGTAAGTAAATCATTTTTGTTCCTCGTTATCTTCTCGATTTGAATAAAGAATAAGATTTTAATTTCATTAAATTGTAATAAAAAATATTAATTATTAATTATCTTGATTATCATGAAAAGAAAACGCATATATTATACAAATATGGGTAAATTTCAAATGACCTCTTTTTGAAGTTTTCTGAGTTACATGTACGATATGTATTTAAATTAATAGTAAAAAATTATTTAAACAAAAAATGAATGATACTGAAATTTAAACTTGATCTAGGAAAGAGAGAGAGAATCATGTCGTTCGGGACAGATGGGCCCCTGGGGGATGCTACTCATGCACCTTCCTCAAATAGCATTGGTAGAGCGCTCCTACGTGGATTTAGGATTCCTTCGTATCAAGAACAAAGGTTTTCTTCGCAAGGACGTAAGTACAGGGAAAAAAATATCTATGTATGGTGTCAACCTTATCCCCTAAACAAGTAAACCTCCATTAAATTTTTTATTTACGTAAAATAGTTAAATGACAAAAAAAAACCATATATATATTTTTTTGTAGAATTCTCTGAAGACAATGTACGAATCACTAAAAGGAGACTTGAAGAGAGTCGAAGAAATGACGAAGGGAACAAACGCAGTAGGAGCGACGGTTGCTGAAGTGTCGAGTCAATTATGCCAATTTGTTACAGCTAGAATGCAGTTGATGGATTTGTCAGTTATCTAGTTTAATTGACATTTTTTTATTTTCAAATAGAACTTGATTGTCGAAATTGATGATATTTCACTCTTTTGCAGTTACGAAAAGATGTACAACATGAGTATCAGCCATCGACCAATGATCCATCCTGATTTGTTGCAAACTATTGACGCCATAATACTCTCACATTCCTTATCTTGTTCTCATTTAGCATTAACGGCGATTAAGGCAGCTTTAACGTACGTAGTATTTTTTTTACGTTTTCAGTACCGTCAGTAATTATCAGAACATTCTTTTCTTGAGTGACAAATCAGGTTTGTTTAAGGTTATTTAGGTCTAGAGCATAATGCGAAGGGGTAGTTACCCCTTTGCATTGTGCTCTAGACCTAAATAATCTGTAACCTTGCAGGAAACTTGCAACAAGCTTGCAAACTTGCTGTAAGCAGGACCGTACTTTTATGACTTTTTTTTGTATTTAGATTGGAATGTGAAATTTTAGCACAACTTATGAAAGCACATGTTGAGATACAAAATTGGAGGTTTTTACCTTCTTTGATGGCACTATATGGAGCTCAAGCTCGAATGTCGGCTTGGGAACGTACTTTACAAAATAAAGAGGTTAGTGCAAGAAGAGAGTTTTCATTTGAAAAAAATTTATGAAATTTAAATTAAAATTTTTATTGGTTTTATTAAAAGTCTTGGAAACTCGGCTTTGGAGCAACTTTTTTGAAAACAAATCAGCAACCTGCATTATATCAATGGCTAGTGAAACTGAGAAGTGCCATTTTATCCAAGTGTTCATTATATTTTCATACAACATTAAGTCAACAGGCAAGTTCTGGAGAAATGAGAAGCATCATGAGTAGACAAAACGTCGACTATTATCACAAGTGAGACTAATTATTAATTCACTTGGAACTGTAAAAACAAGTTGTAAATGAAACCTGACCTAGTAACACGTACAGGAAATGAACATAGCTTTAATTGTGATTACTGTGATTAATTTTCTAAATTTCCAATATAATTTATACTTTATATAGACCAATCGATTCGTTTTGATGCTAAGTTACACTATGAAAGTCGAAATAAGTCGTGAAAATTATTATTTCTAATGTAATGAACATTCGTTTCAGATTACAAAGTTTTCAACGCAAATATGATGTTTTGGCTGTTTTAATAATCTTTGATTCACGAGGTACTCAAGATTCTGGACCTGGATACAGGCATCCTAAGAGAGAACTTGAAGTTGGAGATGATTTTTCACTTGTCGTTTGCTGTCCAAGTGTACGTGTCTTAAAACTTTTTGTAAAAAATTTTTTTTTTGGGTATTTGTAGTGTATATTATCGAATTGACAAATCGGGTAATTCAATAAATTATTTATACAGGTATTTTTACAAAAACCTATATCTCATTGGGATAATATTAGAGAAGGCATACAGGACCGTTATGCAGATCTCAAAGCAATGGATAAAATAATATTTACTAATGGACAAAATCAAAAGGTACACAGTAAAAATATAAAGAACTAATTTTCTTTTCTCATCGTAAATTGTCTTTAATCGAATTAGTTCCTGGAAAGAAAATTAGTTGCGATCTATTTTCAGAATTATTTAAAAATCCACAACGATTTTTAGGTGAATTGTAATGAAATGGTTCAAATACAGTTTTCGAAATTAATTTTAGTAACATTAGCATATAATGCAGATTAAAAAATTAATTAACAAAAATTAATTTTTACAGGAATGTTATATTTACGCCATGTACAATATTGATCCGAGAATGACTCTAGTCACAGTGTTCGAGAGCGGAAAGCAAAAAGATAAAGTTCCCCACGTTACAACATTTCTAACAGATTTGGCTGTTCAACTAAGATGCAATAAAATTTACGAGAGCTTAAAAATATCGAAATAATGTATTTTTTTTATATAGACAAACAAAATTAAGTACCTGTATCAATTCATAATAAATATTTAACATTTTATAAAGTATATCATTTTTGGCACTAATAATAATCAATTATTTCCTCTTAAAGACACATTTTAATTTCAAACAAAAGTCATATTTATATTTTTCGGGAGTGATAACATCGATTTTTATTACTTTACCCAATTGCAGAAGCTATATAAATTTCTATTTTTTTATCATTTAAAATTATCCGTATTAAAATTGTCACATTTTTATATTGTAGAAGAAAAAGAATCAAACATATGTGACAGTGACGCACCTAACGCGACAGAAAATTTTAAGTTATGTTTAGGAAAGTTTTTGCTTGATTTAAGATTCATTTCACCGATTTTCTTCACTTTTAAGTTTTAAGAGGTTAGGGGCAGTCAGGATTTTCAAAAAATACAGCTTTTTTTGTTGCATTTTTTGAAAGTAGTTTGTCTCGAAAATATTCCCTAAGAATTTCAAGTAAATTCAATGAATAGTTTTCGAAATAGGATACTTATCGATACGAGCTATACAAAAATTGATCCTGAACGTGTAAAAGTGTGAGAGAAACAATTAAAACACTCGGGAAAGTTTTTGCTTGATTTAAGATTCATTTTTAATTACCTGAAGTCAAAAACAGTTTTTATTAATC
>JUFY01035004.1:0-18476 GCA_001855655.1 Leptopilina clavipes
AATTTGAATTAGTAAAAATTTTAACTAATTTGAATTAGTGACTCACTTTTTGCTTTCGAATTAGTTAAATTTTACTAATAAATAGTAAAAAAAAAATTTTCTACTAATTTATTAGTAAATTTTAACTAATTCAAAAGCAAAAAGTGAGTCACTAATTTGAATTAGTGACTCACTTTTTGCTTTCGAATTAGTTAAATTTTACTAATAAATAGTAAAAAAAAAATTTTCTACTAATTTATTAGTAAATTTTAACTAATTCAAAAGCAAAAAGTGAGTCACTAATTCAAATTAGTTCAAATTTTTACTAATTCAAATTTAGAGAGTAGGAAAAAAATTTTTCTATCCTAATTTATTAATAAATTTTAACTAATTCAAAAGCAAAAAGTCAGTCACTAATACAAATTAGCTAAAATATTTACTAATTAGCTCTCGAAATTTGAATCGCAGTAAGAATTTGGACTATAATTTAAATTAGTAATTCAGAAGCAAAAAGTTAGTAAACTTTTTGCTTCTGAATTACTTCAAATTTAAATTAATATTAATGGAACCCACTTCCAATTTTTCCCCCCATTGATAAAACTCTTCAAGGTCACGACGTGAAATAATCAAATAATTTCGTCAAATAATCCCTTACATCTCAAAAATAAAAATATGAATTACACCCATCATCTAAGAAATCCAAAAAATTTTCCAAATTTGTACAATAGAAAAATGTTTTTTCCAAACTAAAAATGATGAAATAGTCCCTGATGCGTAATTCTTTGTTCGCAAATGAGACGACAAGAGAAGAAACTGGAATTTGCAACAACTCCCTTGAAAGAGAGCGGTGACTGCACCAAAAATGTCTCTGGTGCATGGCCAACAATAGGCGCGATTTGGCGTGAGACAACGATTCGATTTTAACTGGCTGACGGCCAAGTCGGTGAACAAATGCTCTCGCCCTCCCCCCTCCCCTCTCTCTCTTGCCTCTCCTAAAGGCTTAAAAGTAAACCGGTCCTCGTTGAATAGTAACGAAAGATCTTGGTGGTTCCGCGGCTCGTTATTCCGACCAAGTTCTCTTGTTCTTGTTTTGCTTTTCTTTTCCGGTTGGCAATAAGCGGCCCTCTCGGTAGTCCCAAGAAATCCAGGGGGAGAACCATCACAACCACCACCACCACCGCCGCCGCCGTCTGCAGGAGTCAATAAGAGAGACGGAAACAAGAGGGAGGGGGAAAGCAAGGTGGTCGACTGGGCCCTATGGAAAAAAAGGGGGGGGATAAAGGGGGAAAAGAGTAGGAAAGGAGGAAAAGGGGGAAAGAGGAGAAAAAGGGGGAAAGAGGTGAAAAGGGGGCAGAGAGGGGGAAGGGCCAAATAAGGAGAACTGGTGTATGTACAAAGGAGAGGAAACACTGAATCGTGCGTGTCCCTACAGGTTGACTTGTTGGGGCCCAGGTTGTCTGCAGATGTCCGTGTGTGGCGCGCACATACACACGGGGGAAAAAGGGGGTCGGGCCCCGCTGCAGGCAAGCTGCTCGAGAGACAAGAAACATAAGTCTTGCACACACACACACACACATATATATTTCATTCCAAGCCGGTTAGACAAGTCTAAAGAGAGTCGTGGGTTGAGAAGTCCTGGAAACTGGCTGTATGAAGAGGTGGTCGGAGAGGGTGGGCCCAGAAAAACCGGTTCGACAGGTACAACTTCTATTTAGCCTGCGACCATGTAGTCGTAGCGCCTGCCTACGTTCGATTATGTATTATATGCACTTCCTCTCCCTCTCTCTCTCTCGTACTCTTTCTCTCTTCCCCTCATCTGTCTATATATATATATATATATGTAACGCAGTCCCGCGTGAAAGAAACCCCCTACCCCGAGGGGTCCGTCAATCCCCTTTTTTAAGAATTGGAGAAAAAAAGAGTTTAACAAAAGCAAAATAAGAATTGTAAGAAAGGAGAGGAGGAAAGTTCATCTCGTGATCTTCACTCTCTCGTATAATCTAAAATTGATCCTTCATAGTGGAGAAAAGAAGCTTGTCTCGCTCTTCAAATCTTAGGCTAGGTTAGTTCCTTTTTTTCACAATTTCGTAATGTTGAATTTAAAATCTGAGAAATTTATTTTTCTTCCGAGAATGAATTTCATTTGAAAATCAATTTTGGAAAAAAGAGCGAATAATGATGATAATGATTCTTTCCACGTATAGTGGCAACGGTACTTTTTAATTAATTCACTATCATCGCATATAAGCGATGAGTGAAATCTTCTCACTTCAAATACTCCAGGAAGCGTTATTTGTACCTTCTTTAAAATATTTTGATTTATTTCCAATTCGAATTGGAGAAACTAAATATGTAAATTGTAAAACTATTTATTCAGTTTTCTGAATTTTTTAATTTTTCGTTTCTTTTTCCTTATTTTCAATTTTAATACCAAAAAAACACAGAATTAATTAATTTAATAATTAATTAATTTCAATTAATTTTAAAATCATAACAAGCTCTCTAATACATGAATAATCACGAGAAACTTTAACTATAAAAATCTAGTGAAATTTCTCTCTAAAACTGAAATAGTGAAATTCGACTGTAAATCAGTGAAATTTGCCGAAAAAGACGTTTAAGGCTGTAGGAGCTTTACTGCCGTCCAAAGTAAAAACCTAGTAAGTCGCATTTGCCATAAGAGCGAAAGTCGAATAACGAAGCTAAGGGACGCTCGCCCTTATGGCAAATGTGACTTACTAGGTTCTTACTTTGGACAGCAGTTTAAGACTTTGTTTTTAAAGAGTATGTGTATGTATATTACTATATTTATAGTTAATAATAATATGAATAATAATATTTTAATAAATCGTTTATTAATAATATAATAATATAATAATTAATAAACAATTAATATAAAAATAATAATAATATAATATAATATTAATAATATTATTATTATATTAATATAAATACTAATAATAATAATAATAATAATATAATATAATATTAATAAACAATTAATATAAAAATATGTATTCGTTAGAAATTGATATTCTTTTTGCATAAATTCATATATATATATATATAAATAATTGTTATTTTTTTCTATGTATAAATTTATATTAAATATATATGCATAAAAATGTGCAGAAAAAATAACAATTGCCAAGGAAGAAATACTAGTCGCTTTCTGACGGAAATGATCAATCTGTTTGTTTAAAAAGGGAGACGTGGAGCGATTCGAGTCATATAGCGTGAGTTAGTGTTTTATTGCAGTCATCCACTTATCGCGACTAGTTTTTTGTGTTGCTCGTGTAGAATTAAATCGTTGAACGAAGGAGAAAGGAATGCAGTAATGATACTTGTACTCACGCAAAACGCCTCAATATATATGTACATATATAAACATAAGCCAAAGGTGCTCACACGAAATTGTTGACTTACCTGAAACAGAAAAGAAAACATTCTTTATAATTGACAATTCCAAACATATATATATATAGTTTATTTGTGTAAATGGGAGAGAAGAGTGATCCGTTATATATACAAAGAATAACTTTTCCTCCAAAAGAAAAAAAAAACAAAAAAAAAAAAAACAGAAAACAAAATATCGGAAATTCGGAACAAAAGAAAACAGTTAGTAATGTCAATTTTTTGTTTTGTTTCTCTTAAAATATATATGCGGTTCATAAAAGGTCAATGACCTCAAGGTATATAAGATAATACACGATATAAAGATAAGATAATGTCAATTGTTATTGAGGGCTTGAAACTTGGCATAGAACCAGAAAAAGACAAGAAAGAGTAAAGTGCACCACGTTGATTTGCAACGGAGATATATAAATTGAGACAATGTGTCTATACATACATGAGACGTATTCACAGTGCAGAGAATGACCCCAATCTGTCCCTTCTTATGCCATTCATAATGCAAATCTAGCTTTACTCAAAGAGAGATAGACGAAGAGAGAAAAGAGAGGCGCCTCGAGTTTCTTGAGGCCAAATAGGACGTATTCATTTTTTTCAATTAAAGATGCGGGCGCATCATTTTTATCTTGTCCCTATACACATTATCTTTATTCAATGCCTATGCAGCATTTGGTTCAATTTTCTACTTCAAAAACGTATAATATTAATCTTTATTGTACAAATAAACAGTTGGGTATTTTTATTTTTTGTTCTTTTGTAATGACGATAAGTTCGTGACTAAAATAATTTTATTTTTGTTCTAGATAAACCTGGCTTCAAACTGGCTGAAATGGAAAAACTGATCAGGACCCGACTTGGACCCTGTTTCAGCCAGTTTCGGTCTATTTGTTCCAAACATTTTGGTTAATGACAATAAGTTTGTGACTAAAATAATTTTATTTTTATTCTAGATAAACCTGGATTCAAACTGGCTGAAATAAGGAAACTAACCAGGGCCTGACTTGGTCCCTGTTTCAACCAGTTTAGGTCTATTTGGCCCAAACATTTTCGCTAATCACAATAAGTTCATGAGTAGAATATTTTTTTATATATTCTAGAAAGACCTGGCCTCAAACTGGCTAAAACAGGGAAGCTGACCAGGGCTAGACTTGGCCCCTGTTTCAACCAGTTTTGGTCTATCTAGCCCAAACATTTTGGTTCGACAATAAGTTCGTGAGTAGAAATTTTTTTCATAGATTCTAGATAAACCTGGCATCAAACTGGCTGAAATAGGGAAACTGACCAGGGCCTTACTTGGCCCCTGTTTCAGCCAGTTTTGATCTGTTTCGCCCCAGCCTGAGCCCGGTCGAAATTTCTTCACTCTGGACAAAAATTTCCTCACTTTGCCCTATTAAAATTTTCAAATAGGGCTTTAGTAAGGGCCCAGCTAGTTTTCCTAGTTTCCTTGCAAAGCCATTGCTAGAGTCCTATTTTAAATAGGGCAAAGTGGGTCAATTTCTGTATGGGAAATTGTCCAATGTAGAAAATACCAAATCTGACCTCAGCCTGGTTTGAAAAGTCACACCCAATCGGGTCCCGGTCTGGTCAAATCTGGCTGAAAAATAGCTTCATCCCGTAACCATAGTCAAGGGGTTTAATATTGTATATCAATATTATAAATCGAAACATGATTCAAACATGGCGTAAAATGATCTTCAATTTTATTCAATTAGAGTCAATCTAAATTGACAGTTAACGGTTATAGTCGACAACTTAATGATTATAGAGCCTTTGAAAAAATAAATGACAGTATTCGTCAATATTTATTGCCATTATTTTTTGTTCACCGCTCACTAAATGGCATGTGATAATTTATATAATGTCAGAAGAGTTTGCAGGAACAACAGCCACCAGAGATTATGAGGAATTATGCACTTTGTTGAACGATGAGTCTGCATACATACATAAGGGGGATAAAATTGGTACAGAGAATGAAGCATGGCAGCTTCCTTCCTGATTTTCAACTCATATATACAATCGCCTTGACTCATTTCGGTTTTCAAATCCCAATGGGACAAAGAAAAAAAACACAAAACAGGAAGAAAAATTCAACCAATATTGCCCCAGGTTAGATTTTTGTTTTTATTTCACAATTTCGTATATTGAATGATTGAAAAAAATTTTGTTGTTGAAAATTGCATTTTGGGATTGGAATCTCGGGCCAGTATTGGGCAAGTATTGGGCCAGTATTGGGCAAGTATTGGGTGAGTATTGGGTCAGTATTTGACTGGTAAATAAGGATTGTCAACTAGTGAATATTGGAGAATATAGCGACAGACTATGGAGAAATGTTTCATGAAATCCTTTGCTTTGGTCCTTCTGCATCTTCCTTTAAAATCCTATACACCTAGTCGTCAAAATGTCCGCCAAGGCCGGTTCCTGTGTGCGCGAGAGAGCACAACCAGGTCTCTACTTGGTATTCCTGGCAGTGAATGCTCTCGCGCATACATTCCACCATGGGGAAATAAATTCTGAATTCTGAATGCACGAAAGGATCCTTTATGTATAGCCATCTATACGAGAAGAGGATCCTGGTTGGAGGACATCTACCTCGGGACAGAGAGGGCCGATTCTTTATGCGTCAATGCGCACCAAAAATGGCAATGGTACAATTGCTTCAATTAGTACCAATTCCAAGCCGTCTTTATTCGTCTACATTCGCAAATACCGAGTGGAAAATTGCTCACTGGCTTCTTGCCAATATTGGCCCAATATAGCAGCAATTTTAGAAAAAACCATCCTCTTATCTTTTATAATACTGGACCAATATTCGCCAAATATTCGCCCAGGACTGGGAGTGTAGAAAACAACAGTAACCAAAATCCGAAATTTGTTTCTCGCTATCTTGGGCCAGTATGGGCCCGATTTTAGGAACATTGCTCTCAAGATTAGTTCAATTTTAGACCACTTTTAGACCAATTTTCTCGACAGGTGTAGTTTTAAATCAGTGGCTTCTATTTCCAGTGGAAAAAATGCAATATTGGCGTAATCTTGAGTAGTAAACTTACCAAACTTGGGCCAATAATGGCCATGGTTTTCCAGTACAAACCAACCAATTTTTTGAATACTGGACCAAAATTCCAAGAAAGTTGAAAACTAAAATTGGTCCAATGTTTAAAATCGAGGTTGGTTAACAAATTTGCAACCTTGGGTCAATCCTGGCCCGCTTTTGATAACATTGCTTCACATTTTTTTTTTATTTTCACCCCGAAATACGGAATTTGTGATAAAAAAAGAACAAGTAAAAATTCTAAATGTAACGTAACACTGGGAAAAATAGTGAAATGTCATCAGGGAAATTATATGCGTGCCTCTCCTTCCTTGCTTTCAGGAAACAGGACGCGTAGATAACGAAAATAGATAAATCCACTGGTTGGCACACATATTTGATAGAGATAGCACGTCGTTGACCTCGACAATATATATATATATACATTATCCTTTCTATACAATTTACAAACGCAATCTCTACCACTATACATAATAATAATTTGCCTTCTGCATATTTACACTCTGGGTTTTCATTTTTTTTTTCATTTTCCTTTTTTGCAGATTACAAACAATACAATTGCATCGTGTTTCTTTGAAATGACAAAATGAATATTGCGCATTCATTCTGAATATAGTGTTCTTTTTTTTTGTCTCTGCTTCAAGAATGATAAAAGTTTAACGTCACGACCTTCAAATTTCACGCAACTGGAAATTACAACATTTACCACAGAATTGCTTTCAGTTTATATAGAATAAATAATAATTACGGTAATATTCCAAAATACTGAACTAAAATTATTACTGATTGGAACTCGTGTTAATTTATTAAATATTAATTAATATTATTATTATAATTATTATAATATTAATATTATTAATTAATAATATTATTATTATAATTATTATAATATTAATATTATTAATTAATAATATTATTATTATAATTATTATAATATTAATATTATTAATTAATAATATTAATATTGTTAATTTATTTAATTAAATATTAAAATAATATTCGATTAAAAAAATCGAATTATAGAAATTATTTTTCTATAACAACCATTGTTGTAAATAAAAATGAAGAGATGTTTATTGATTTTTCTCTCTTCCAAATAAGCTGCAGAAAATCTCTTTCTCGAAATGAGCGTATTTCGAAAATATACTTGAATGTTGTTTCCTATAATGGAAATAACTTATTATTATGAGACTCGTTTTAATAAGAGCGAAAGGGTGTGCAAAGGAATACCCGAGGAATAATTATAATTACACTAGGCACTTAAACACTGGCACGCAGAAAATACCAGTAAACATGTATAATTGTTTCACTAACTTCCGTTTATTAACCGTTATTTTCAGTCTTGTTCCTATAAACACAAAATATATTTCCTCCTACGAACGAATTAAACGAAATATAAACAATTAATCAAAAACAATTCTATTAAAACTTCATTCACATTTTTATATTCATGACAATAGTGATTGTGATTTTTTGAAAAGAAAATTAAATAAATAATTATAATTTTTCCCCCACTGAAAAATTAGTTACTGTAAATTCTTTTTCAACTAGAGTTTTAAAAATGAAAATTAATAAAAAAAAATTACATTAAAAACAGATTAAAAATGTTTTCAAACAGTTTTCTATATTTGTATATAAAACATGACGACCTATTTTTATGAAAAAAAAAAAGTTCAGTAAAAGATTGAGATCTCTTCGGATTTAACTTTCTATTAGTTCTTTATAGGCTACCTTGACACAGTTGCCAATTAATAGTCGTAAAAAGAAAATAAAAGGAACGTTTAGAGAATCCAACTTTTGTATATATAACTAGAAATTATAGGAGTAAAACTCTTTTTTTATTCATGACTGTAAAAATTTGTTTACACAATATTTCCATAACATGACAATAATTATTTTATTTACTTGAAATTTAGTTTAGTGACTTCTTACTTGAGGATGAATTAATAAGACATTTAAAAAAGTTTTAATAATAATAATCTTTTTACAATTTTCATATCAGTAATGAGAAAGTATTTTTTTATATAATTAATGTTTACGCAAATATGAAAAACGAAATTTAAAATAATATTTAAAATAATATTTAAAATAATATTTAAAATAATATTTAAATTAATATTTAAAATAATATTTCAATCCAGAAATTTCAATTTTTTACAGATTGAAGAGAAGAATAAATTGAAAATTTATGAAATAGCTCTGATGCAAAACTATTTGTATTTATACTTTCAAACTACAATTTTCTTATATATATGTACATGCGTTAAATTATTCAGTTGACATACAAAAACCGACTTTATAAACTGATAAAGTCAAACATTAATTAAAGATGGCGATTATGAGATTTAACGTGAAAAGATACGATACAAGGAAGTCTTCCATTTCCTTTATCTTATCTGTGTCGATGAAAATATGAATAATTTTGAAATTATGCATCAATGTTTCTTCTCTCTCTCTCTCTCTCTCTCAAACTTGTTTCACGATTAAATGCTTACTTGGCTCAAGGGCAATAATTTCCAATGCTCTTTCAGGAACTAAAATTATTCCTAACTGGTGTTTATATAAATAAGTTAATTGATATAACGACAGATGGAACGTGATTTGGAAAAAATAAATTAATAAAATAAATTATTTCTCGAAACGGTACTTTTAAATTCACGTCGCTTTATCACGTAACATTTCACTTATGATTATTAACGATGGATTCAATTGAGCGCAACTATTCGAATGAATTACAAAAGTAGCTTTCATTATTGGTAGTTTTAAACAATGGAGTTTTAGTAAATAGTAATTTCAATTAATAATACGTTCAATTAATTGTAGTTTCAATCAATTGTAGTTTCAATTAATAGTACGTTCAATTAATAGTAGTTCTAATAACAGTAATTTTAATTAACAGTAGTTTTAATTGATGGTACGTTCAAGTAATAGTAGTTTTAATTAATAGTAGTTTAAATTTATAATAATTTTAATTAATAGCAATTTTAACAAATTCTAGTTTCAGTCAATAGAAGTTTCAATTGACAGTATTTTCAAGTAATTATAATTTAAATTAATTTACAACTGTTTCTAAATTTACAAGCATTTAAAGTGGAAAAAGTTGTCTGACTAAAATTGACTTTTACTACTGATAGTAAAATTGAAAAAATCAAAATATTTTGTCTGACAAGAAAGGTCTTTTTTTACTGATTGAAAAAAAAAGATTTTTAAGTGAAAAATGTTGCCTGACTAAAATTTACTTGTACTACTGGGAGTAAAATGCAAGAAAGTGAAAACCATGTCTGACAAGAACTGTGTTTTTCTACTATTTCAAAATTTACAGGAATTTAAAGTGGAAAAAGTTGTCTGACTAAATTTACTTTTACTACTGTCAGTAAAATTAAAAAAAAGTTCTTGTCTGTCATGAACTGTCTTTTTCTACTGGTTCGAATTTTACAGGAATTTAAAGTGTTAAGAATTGTCTGACTAAAATTTACTTTTATTACTTACTGTAAAAAAAGAAGGTACAGTAAAAAACCTTGTCTGACAAGAACTGTCTTTTTCTACTGGTTCCAAATTTACAGAAATTTAAAGTGAAAAAAGTTGTCTGACTAAAATTTACTTTTACTACTGGCAATAAAATTAAAAAAAAGTTCTTGTCTGTCAAAAACTGTCTTTTCCTATTGGTTCGAATTTTACAGGAATTTAAAGTGTTAAGAATTGTCTGACTAAAATTTACTTTTACTACTTACAGTAAAAATACAGGTACAGTATAAAAACTTGTCTAACAAGAACCGTCTTTTTCTACTGGTTCCAAATTTACTGAAATTTAAAGTCAAAAAAGTTGTCTGACTGGAGTTTACTTTTACTACTCACAGTAAAAATACAGGTACAGTAAAAAACCTTGTCTGACAAGAACTGTCTTTTTCTACTGATTTAAAATTTACAGTAATTTAAAGTGGAAAAAATTGAGTGACTAAAATTTACTTTTACTACTGGCAGTAAAATTAACAGAAAGTTCTTGTCTGTCAAAAACTGTCTTTTCCTACTGGTTCGAATTTTACATAAATTTAAAGTGAAAAAAAGTTGTCTGACTAAAATTTAATTTTACTACTTACAGTAAAAATACAGGTACAGTAAAAAACCTTGTCTGACAAGAACTGTCTTTTTCTACTGGTTCCAAATTTACAGAAATTTAAAGTGAAAAAAAGTTGTCTGACTGAAATTTACTTTTACAACTTACAGTAAAAATACAGGTACAGTAAAAAACCTTGTCTGACAAGAACTGTCTTTTTCTACTGGTTGCAAATTTAC
Organism: Leptopilina clavipes; assembly: GCA_001855655.1. Lineage (NCBI taxonomy): Eukaryota > Metazoa > Arthropoda > Insecta > Hymenoptera > Figitidae > Leptopilina > Leptopilina clavipes. Next base: position 10,733 of record JUFY01035004.1, read on the forward strand.
AGTAATTTAAAGTAAAAAAATTTGTCTGACTAAAATTGACTTTTACCACTGCTACAAAAAAATACCAATAATACGAAATTTATCCGACTAAAATTCTTTTCTACAGATTCTAATTTGATGCCAAATGGCAAAAATAATTGATCTGCGAACGAAATTTTTCATCCCAATTGCAAAAAGTAAGAAAAAATATAAAATTGAGAATAAAAATAAGATAAAATATATACACATATAGTCACATAATATGTAAAATAACCCAACAGTGTCTACTTAGGTATTCGAGGAAAGTGTTTGAACGGTTTCTCAATTTTACATCGAACGACGAGTTCATGCATAGTTTAAGTTGGTGGTTAACGGACACAATTGACACGGGGCACCTAAATATATGCATGGGGGAATCGACTCTGCTTGATATCGGGGTCGACACGAGCGAACGATTGAAGGCACTTTTGAAGCTCACCTCATCGAAGCAAGAGAAGGAAGAGAAGGAGGAGGAGGAGGAGGAAAGGAATGACTTTAGATGTGCGGGTGGGATATTCTATATCGATAGGTCGCCGAGGGCCAACTGTGGGAGGAGGGGGGGGGAGGGAGGGAGAGAAGGGAAATAGCGGAGAAATAAACGTGTTCGCAAAGTAAATTGAGTTTCGCAGCCAAGGCCGCGTTTGACGAATAATAACAACGACACGCGAGTCACCAAGAGTTGGTTCGAGAACATGGCAGATTGTGAATATCTACAGTAGCCGTGAGCAGGATAAACATTCTCTCTCTCTCTCTCTCTTCCTCCCTCTCTTTACCCGACGCAATTGGAAGTCCCGGCACGCCGATTTTACCTCCGCGGGCTCAATAAACCGAGTCGTGACTAAGGCTGATTGCCGGATCGTGTCAGGGGGATATTTTACTGGAAATAGTGGCTCTCTCGGTTTATAATGCAGCTGGTAATGTAGGTGCAAGAGTTGGCCAAACCGCTTTTGCTCCTCCTCACACGTACGAAATGTTGCTCCAGAAACTGGAACGACCAGTTATATTCTATATAAGCGAAATACACACACATAGAGTCCATAGTCTGGGTCTCTCTCTCTCTCTCTCTCTCTGCGAGACACGCAAGCGAAAATTTTCTCCTCGGAGTCGGACAATCTTGCTAAAATGCCTCTCCATGAATCTAAGTCAAAATAGAGTTCGTAAGAGCCGTGTGCCACTTTATATCGCAACTGCAATAATATGCTTTTCACTATCAGTGAAAGCCCCCACTAGAATATATTATATACCTGACAAAAAAAAATTTATTTGCTTCAATTCAATTTTTTATTTAATCTTTTTTTTAATCTTTTTATTTCATCTTTTTATTTAAATCGAATTACTATACCTATAGTGGGAAATTTCAATGGCTAAAGGTTGACTATATTGGCCAATATTGACCCAAGATTGTGAATATAGAAATTATTGACACTTCACGAGTCCCTGATTCTTATACTTCTTTCACTTCATTTCGCTTGTGAGCGAATTTTCACACCCTCTAGGCGGGAATTTACAGAACTAATGGCGCGAAATTCAAATTAATTACAAAAAAAGAAAAAGAGTTCCTGACTCTTATATTCCGTCCATTTCATCTCGATTGTGAGGGAATTTTCACACCCTCTAGGCGGGAATTTACAAAAACAATGGCGCGAAATTCAAATCAAATTCGAAAAACTCAGCTAAATTAAAAATTATAATTATAATTATTGAAAAATTAAAAATTATAAGTCCAGTATTTAAATGCAAACCCTGGTATTAGCTTCGCTTAGAGGAATATTCAGCAAATATTAAATTATTCATTTATGACTAAAATGTCTACTAAAAAAAACACTAAAAATCTGCTTTACTCTCCTTCACAAGAATTAAATAATTATTCTTTGCTGAATATTCATCTAAGGGAAACTAATCCCAGGGGTTTGAATTTTAATACTGGACTTTAACTTTTCAATTTTTGGTTTAGTTTTAGCTATAGTTTGTTTTCTTTTATTTGATTTAAATTTCGCGCCATTAGTTCTGTAAATTCCCGCCTAGATGGCATGGAAATTCGCTCACAAACGAGATGAAATGAACCAAGTATAAAGATTCTTCATATGTATAAAGATTCTTCTTCTTTATATGTAAATTTTTTTACACTTACAATTTAGGGACACGTATGAGTCAAAGAGAGGTTTTTTTTCTGTCGTCGAGGAAGTCGGTTATGTTTCAGCAATGTCTGAGAAATTAATTGGTGACGTCAGCGCAATAAATGTGTGTGTGTGTTTGTGTGTTGATTAAACGTATATCGAGTCTGATTCACAAAAGGTCACAAGTGTATCTCGCGCGCGTGAATTCCAAGACCGGTTTTTACTTTACTAGCGCGATGAAAATAAATTACATTCTGAAAATAACCAATCCATATACAGGAAAAAAAAACTAATTGTCAAGTAAAGATTATTTTTATTCACTTCTTTTAAATTCTAAACTGGTTTAAGATTTCTTGAACTTTGCAACTTTTTCAAAACATTGTAACGACAAAAATGTTTATTAAAAAAAAAAAAAACTAACTTCGAGTCTCGGAAAAAAATTCTCAAATTAAAAAAACACTTATTTTCTAATTTTTTTTTTCTCGCTTTATTGGTAAAAACGGCTTGGACGCATCGCAAATTTTTTTATTAGTAGAGTAAATAAAAAAAAATTATAACAAAAAGTCGCAAATTTTTAAAGAAAAATAATGCGTCGTAAATTATTGCTTTTAGAGACAATTTTTTTTCTTTCTTTCTTTTCAAAGACATTTTTCAGGAAATTGTTCTTTTTATTGACAATATATTAGTTATTCAGTTGTAATTATAGAGTCATTTTTGAGTCAATTGAATAAACACGTGTGTTACTTATTGACATTCTAATACAGTTTTGAGGAGGCGATAATAATTATTCATGTGTTCAAAATTGCGTGAACATTGGAATTCATATCAAAGATCACATATATATACGTATGTATATTGATTATACACACTTGAATTTACATTCGAGAATTAATATGTTAATAATATGGAAATAACATTAGCATTCTTTTCAATATATATGATGTAAACAATTTTTAAAATTCATTTTCTCTAATAAAAAATTTATGCAAAAAATTCCATCAAAATGTAATTTAAAAAAGAAGAAAAAAAATTCTCTGCAACTATTTCTTTATTGGATTTCGGTTTTCGCACACGCAGTCGTATAATATTAGTTTATCGTAAAGGGACACATTTATTCACCGCAGAATGTTGCTTCGTGACGTTGTATTTCATGAATCTTGAGAATTTCAGTTTGGGAGAGAAGATCCGTATACCAATTATTGGTAGGCGAAAAAATTTCAACAGATAACGATACACACACACACACACAAAAAGGTAGTAAAATTGTGAAAAAAAAATTCTTTCTCCTCTTCTTCGTGTACGAAAAAGATAAAAGTTTAAATGTAAACAACATAGTGCAAAGAACACAGAATAATTTTTACATTCAAGTTTATTTTTCTCTTATCAATGTTACGCAATTTCGTATCTTATTTTTTTTTATTTTCAAAGAAAAGCAAACATTTAATTTTCAAAAAAAAAAAAAAAAAAAAAAAATGATTACCAGTAATATTTGATTATACAAATTAATTGACACTAAATATTTGATTTGACGAGCGATAAAAATTTTCAAAGAACAGATGATGCAAATTACCGAAATTTAATACAATTTTCAAGTGAAGTCTATTTTTGCGATTTTAATTTAAGCCATTGACACGTGTTTTTTCATTTCGTAATTTTAATAATTTTTTTTCTTAATTGACATTTTGGAAATTTTCACCGACTATGAGAAGATGAAGAAATATTTCGATGGAGAAAATTTATTTTCACTACAAATAAAAACTATTCTTATCAACAATTATTATAATATTTTTACTATTATTATTATTTTTATTATTGTTATTTTTTAGATATTAATATAACTATTTTCTACACAGTTAATAAAATTTAAACTTATCTTGACGAGATACTGACTCTTATACTTCGTCCAGTTCATCTCACTTGTGAGCGAATTTTCATGCCGTCTAGGCGGGAATTTACAGAACTAATGGCGCGAAATTCAAATTTAATATAGCTCAAAAGTGAAGGAATTGTAAATAAATAATAAAAATACTCAGGTCGAATATTTAGACTAGAATATTTAGAATTTTACTATATTGGCAATCCTGGGCCAATATTGGCGAGGGCATTTTTGACCCTATTTTGTTCATATCCCTTCAAAAAATTGATCCAATCGTATTTTCATCCCACTGGGATCAAAATACTACAGTTTTACAATTATTGTAGGATTATTATTAAAATACGAATTGTAAATTGCAAGGAATCAACAATTTTCAGTCGTAAATGTCACCTAAAACTTTGGGTTACATGTCCGGGGATGTATTACGATATCATTGTGTTCAAAATTACGTGAATTGCTGCACAGATTAATTGCACCTCGAAACGCGCGTATCAAGCAAGTTTATAGTATGACGCGCCAACTATACACATCTGTTTTAATGACGCTACACACACACACACTCTTATCTAAATATATATGCATACATAGGACTTATGTATGTTTATATATATATGCTCAAAGATATCTCTTTTCCTCGGGGCATCGCTGCAAGCGGAATTTTTACGACGAAAGTAAAACGAAACGGTCCATAAACCACGTGCGGGCAATTCTACCCCTTTTCGGCTTCGTTCCGGAATCGCGTAAAGTTTGTAACAAACTTTCCCGTCTGCCGTCTCATCACATCAAGCAAAAAAAAAAAAAAAATTTACCCACTATATACTCAAGAAAAATTTTCCTCTTTAGAAAAGAATGGAAAAGTACATTGAGTATATAGTGGGTAAATTTTTTTTTTTCAAATGACAATTAAAATATATTATCCTATTTTTTTTTTGGACCTTCCGTGTGATATACTTTCTTCAAAAATGATGATGATGATGAGAGACGACAGGCATCTGTGAGAGAGAAGTGGAACACGAATTAAGATAAATGTGATAATAAAAATATTTTTCTTTTAAAAGTCGGTTAAAGTTTAATTGGCGTGCGGATACGTTGTTCCGCTTTGGACTTTATGTATTCTTAAAGGGGTTCTTAAATGTCAATTATTCTTAATTGTTTTTATTATATTGGTAAATTTATACAGTAGAGGAATTGCTAATAAGAAATACTACCAGGACTGCCGATTGGCTAAATATTTGTGGATTAATCCGTATTGCCAATATTGGCCCAAGGCAGAAAAAATGTATAGAATTTCGTTGTTTACCTAACATTGTCCAATGCTGGCCAAATCTCGAATTTCGATATTTGGCCAATATTTGCCAACACTGGCCAATATAAATATCGAGCCAATATTGGGCCAAGGTAGCAAACATATAGAAAGTAAGTTTCGAATTTCGTTGTTTATTCAACAGTGGACAATACTGGTCAAGTGTGAAATTCAATTATCGAACCAATATTGGCCCAAGCTTTGAAAATGTTTCCAAGTCGTTGCCAGTTTCGGCCCAAGGCTGCGAATTTAGAAACTAATTGTGCATCTCGTAATTCAATATTGGACCAATATTGCTCATGATTCCAAAAATCTATTTACCAATAATAATAATATAATAATAATAATAATAATAATAAAACAACCAATCTATTTACCGATTTATACTAATAGCTGAATATTGGACCAATTCTTATTACCAATATCGAACCAATATTGACCCAAGATTGCAAAATTTGTCCAAGTTACAGAATTATTAACAGGAAATTCAAATTCAAAGTAAGAAGAAAGTAAACCTGTAAAAAAAAATAACTCTTGGGCTGATACTGGTCCAATATTGAATCTTGGGCGAATATTGGCAATAAGATTTGATCAAATATTATCCCAAGAGTTATTTTTATTTACACTTTTACAGGTTTACTTCTTGTTTACTTTAAATTTGAATTTTGTAACTGTAATTACTGTAACTCCAGACAAATTTTAGAAACGTGGGGGAATATTGGTTTGATATTGGCAAAAAGAGTTGGGCAAATATTAGCCCAAGAGTTGTTTTTATTAACAGGTTTTCTTTCTTGTTTCTTTGAAGTTGAATTTCGCGCTAACAATACTCTAACTCGGACAAATTTTTGCAACCTCGGGCCAATATTGGTTCGATATTGGCAACAAGAGTTGGTCCAATATTCAGCCATTAGTCACTCTTGGTAATTAGATTTTTGGAAATCATGGCCAATATTGGTCCAATGTACATTCGCAACCCTGGGCCAAAACTGGCAACGACAATATTCTCAAAGAAAACAGCATTTTTTCACGAGCGCACACAATTATATTGCCAAGTGACCGAAAAAATACTATACGCAATGTTTTTCGAAATCTCGAGGAAGTTTAACGGCCTTTGAAAGAGAGAAAAAGATACCACATATACACTTTGATCTGCAAGCGTCGATGGGCGCACACAGTTTACAACCAAGTTTTGCGCTATTTATAAAATTGAAATTCACTGCCGTTGCTGCGGCGCTCTTGGGATATAAATATAATGAGCGGTTATATTTTGCACATTTGCACGTGTACGACCCGCACCTGGCACGATTCGTCAGTAAACGACATTTTCATGAGTCTGACGCACTCGACGCAATTCCGACATATGTACGTCGAGAGAGAGAGAGAGAAAGAGAGACGAACATATAACTCCGCTTCCGGTAAAATTCATCCTTAAAATATAATTTACATTCACATTCGAATGGATTTATTTACGCTTCCTTTAAAAGTAATTTGATACTTAAAAAGTGCACTCCTGTCTCATAAAATCTCGCAAACAAGAGAAAATTACTTTTTCGAAAAAAGAAAAAAAATGCTACATATTATTCACCGAGAGAAATAACGAAAAATTTGCCATAAACATTATATGTACTTTTTCCTTATAAGTTGCGCACTATGCACACTATAATTACACAGCGTGAAATAAAATTTTGTGACATATTATTTTTTTCTTTTTTATGTCTATTTAAGTGATGTAATTTTCTTTGCACTGTCACGATCTTTGCAGCAAATCTGCTTCTCTAGGGGGAAAGAGACACTTTCAACGAAAGTTATATACGTCTGTATTTATAATTCAAATGCAATATTGCGAGTTTTAACATTGACGAGTCTCGTCGTAATTATTAACTCAGAGTGACTCACTGGGTTGAGGACCTTTATGATCCACTTTAATGGGTCCATACACCACTCGCTTGCGTGTTTTAAATACACACACACACATATATATATATATATATATATTTATGCAAAAGTGTGTACAATGTGCAACGCTCGATGTGTAATATAAAGTGAGCGCGCAAAGAGGTGCGCGCTTTATTATTACGCATTCACACGCGACCCTCAGGGGAAGAATTTTCTGCTTAGAAGAGAGAAAGCCACAACTCAAAGGGTTTAGAGACGACAGGCTTTTCTCACGAATATATTAAAAAAGAAGACTATATACACGTTCGTGTACCTATCACCTTTCTATTTTTACGGTTATGCTCTTTAAACATGAATGAATTCAATTTAAATTACATTTTTCACTTCAATAACTTTTTCATTATATGTTATATTCAAATCATTGAAAATGCTATTCGATTTAAAATAATTTGCAAATGCTCTTATTTTAATAATAAATTCGAATTAAGCTCTGTTCTTTTTTATTAAAAAAAATTTTTATTAATAGTAATAATA
>JUFY01035006.1:0-14869 GCA_001855655.1 Leptopilina clavipes
GATCTAGTACAAGTTCTAATACAAGAACTTGTTCGAAATTCTTATGCCGATCTTGTACATTTTCTGGACCAGATCTTGTTCGGGGATTTTCAGTAGGGCAGTTGAGTGCCATTACCACTGAGCTATCTCAAACTTCAAAATTAGCGATTCTTCCTTTTTTTGGTTCGATCAAAAGTTGTATGATTTTATTTCCATTTTAGTTAATCTGGTTTGTTTGTTATTAATTAGTTATCACAGTAAACGCTTTTAATATTCAATTTGTGAATAAAAAAATATTTTAATAATTACTTTATTTTTTATTTAATTTTTTTTCCCTCTCTTTCTGATGAAATATTTTCTGCTTTTATTAAACCTTTGCTACTTGAAATTCATTGAAAAATAATTCCATTAAATCGCTAAAGCACTTTTCATGGAATTTTGATGGAATTAAAAATTTTATGATTTATCTTGCTTTAGTTATTTTTATTTTCTCCCAAATGGAAAAATATTTGAACCAAAGGAAATATAATTTTTTTTCCAAGAATAAATAAAATGTTAAAAGACAATTTTTTTTGTCCACATCATTCATTTTACGTGTATAGCGAAAATGTTTATTTTCGTTTGACTGTTCAAAAAGTAAAGTTTAAAAAGTCAACAAATAAAAATTGAAATGAATTACCTGTCTTGATTTTAACTTTTAATTTATATGTATCGTGGGACAATTTTAAGACTATATGTGAATTGTTGAAAAACTTGACGAATCTCATGAAAAATTGATCGATTCATTTCACACTTGAATAAATTAATTCTCGACTGTCTGGAGTACAGCGTTCTTATATAATATAGTTATTATTTATAAATTCGATAATATAAGGATATTGGAGAACGTAATTTTCCTACATTTTGTGATATTTAATATGCATTTATAATTGTGATATGGATTTTTGTAGCTATATTTATATTGAAGTTAATTTTTTTTTTAAAGTCTCAAAGAGATTTGAATTTGAAAAATGGAAAAAATTTATTAATAATAATTTTTATAAAAATTTATATTCATGAATGGAATTTAGACAATGAAAAATATTTCCGCCAGTAAATTCTTTCAGAAAAAAATATATATGATTTTTAATCAAGTTTTTGTATACAACAATTTATAGACTATTAATTTCTCTTTATTTACAAATAAATTTTCACCAGTTACAATTTCCGTTTGACAACATGACGTTATTAACAAAAAATACATTGGACATAGCACATTGCAAAATGGAGACAAATTTAAATGAAAGCTTGTAATATTCATTAAATCTGGTATTTCATCTCACAATCTGTGTGTATTTATTTTTGGTTTATGCGAAATTGCGCATTCGACCAGTTTAAACAGTTTTCATTACAAAATGTGTAGGTTCTACTTTTTTCTAATTTTTTTTTTTTTTTTTTTTTTTTTTTTGTCGATATATGATATCGTTTTCAATCAAATCATTGTGGGAGTGCTTCGACAATTTCAGGCATATATGACGGATTATAGAGCCAATATTCAACACCTTTGTCTTCTCACGCTTTTGATCACGTTCATCGTGTGTGTGATGCGTGCCTGCGAATAGGTCGCGACATTAATTCTCATCCCGATTGATTATTCGAGGGCTTTACATTACTAAACCTAATAATCCAAGTAATAATTGAACAGATATGAAACCGAGATTCCAATTTCAAACTGAAGATGAAGACAACTGTAATTGCTTCCTTCGAAATTCAGTGACAAATTTTCATTATCTCGTTTCAATTTGTCACGTAGGTACATTCCGATAGTAGAATATGGAGGAAGCATTTGCACAATTCTAATTGCAAGAAATGTGTTTTAATTATTGTTTTTTTCGCAAAATAATTTTTCTCGAAAATCAAATTAAATTGAATTATTATTTATGTTCTGTTTTTGACTTTTAATTTTTTAACATTCTATGTCATTTTGTCATAAATTTCACTTGGAATAATTTTCCACTTGATATAAAACTCACTTGAAAGAAGAACAAATTAATATAAGTCTCATTTGGCATAAATTTTACTTAAACATTCTCACTTGACATAAAACTCACATGCCATAAACTTTAATTGATATACTTACCACATGATATAAAAATCACTTGATCAAAATTACATTGACATAAAACTTAATTTTCAAAAGTCTTACATCACTTTAAACTCACTTGACATAAGTCTAACTTGACAAAAATTATACTTGATTAAAGTGAGTTCACTTTACAAAAGTCTCATTTGACAATAAACTCACTTAGTATATTTCTCATTATAACAAAAAATAATAATAATAGAAATTGGTTCAAGTGAATCATATGACAAATGAAGTTTTTGTCAAGTAAGTTTTATGTCAAGTGAGAGTCAAGTGAGTTTTTTGTCAAAGAAATTTGATGTCCAAAGTGAGTCAAATTTTTAAGTCAAGTGAAAATTATGTCAAATGAGATTTATGTGAAGTGAATTTTTATAATAAGTGATAATAAGTGTCGAATCAGTTTAAAGTCAAATTAAATTTTGATCAAGTGAGATTAATGTCAATAGAATAGTTATTAAGTTATGTTTTATGTCAAGTGAAGTTTATGGCAATTGAGTTTAATGTCAAACAAATTTTACAGTCAAATATTTTATTTTATAAATTTTACAGTCAATTATTTGATATAAAGTTTTCGATACTTATGATACAATTCAGTTTTTTTATCGGCAAAATATTAAAGATATGCTAAAGATTGAAGTAGTTTGGGAAGTGTGACAAGGAAGCGAGATGATTAAACTTATTTGATTAAACTCAAATACGTTTCATGATCTAGTTTCAGGTTCTTGATCCTAAAACTAAAAGGCTCAACAGGATTATGAAACTTGTTTAAGGTTGTATGTATATATATATATATAGCCCCATTGATCCCCTTGGCGAAAATTTACTTTCTTGTTCCACTGTGTATTTTGGCTCTCGATTGAAGACTCTTGTGTCTGTCATCTGGCATTAAACTTTTTTAAATTACTTTCTCCATTCTTGTTGAATGAAAACTGCGATTTCTTTAAATTGGAATCGATCCCTTATCAAAGTTTCTTACTGTTGAAACTGCGATTTCTTTAAATTGGAATCGATCCCTTATCAAAGTTTCTTACTGTTGAAACTTTTCCAAAAAGTATTTTTCAAATTAAATAAATACTTAATTTACTTATATACACTTTCTCATTCATGACATTGATATATTGATAAAGTAAATATTTTTCTCTGTTACAGGTGAGTTTACAAATGCTTCTTATATTGATATGGATAAAGGACTTTGGTGAGTACCTTAAATAGCAATTTCATTATTTAATAAATTAATAATTACTAAATTAATAAAACACAAATAATGAATGTGGATTTATTTCTTTGAATCGAGAGGGGATTTACTCAGGGAGTCAAGTGTACACTCTCCTGGTAATACTTGGTAATACTTGGTAATAATGGTAATAAGTGGAATAGGGAGCCAAGTGTACTCTATTTTTACTAGTATAAATTCCCCTAAATATAACTTGTTTTGTGTGAGTCAAGTTAAAATTATTTCCCTGTAAATTAATTTAAAAAGAAAGGGTTTCGATTTTTGGAAAATTGTAATAAAAGCAAAGAGATATGGCTTTAAATAAATCGAATGAAAAGCAATTGCGACCTAGACAGTAATCTATATTGCTTTTTCGTTATTCCGCGACGTAACCAATTCTAAATTATTCCACGCAAATTTCCATAGGTGAAATTATCCATTGTGATTTTCGACTATATCGGATTTATTATTCGCGCGCGACGATTCATTTCGTATTTAGCATACCACTCTCGATGTTGTAGATTGTAGCGTATATCCAAAGGCAAAGTCGCGCATACCTGAATTCAGATATTTACGCGTGTATCTCATTCCACGGGGGAATTTATTCAGAAGCACCATTTACGATTAATTGTCTACTGGGCAAATTTTTTATCATTTTTTTTTTCTTTTTGTCTTTCTTTACCATTGTCGATAATTTTTTCTCGACTGTCGATAAAATGGTGATACCGCGTGACGATTTCTATGGTAGTGACGTCATGGCAAGATGGCCGCATCTCTGGTTTTTTTTAGGTTAACAATAAACCAAGCCAAGTTTTTTTTTCTCTCTTGAATTTGAAATAAACTTGTTTACAAAGTATATAAAAATACTCCCTCTTGTTTTCCATACAGTTCCGTTGCAATTTGCGTTTAAATGAAACTTGCTAGAGACAATATGCTTTCCTTGGATATTGTTTTAAAAAAAAACAAAAATACAAATCCAATTCTAGAATGATTTAATTAAATTAATTCAAATCGAAAATGTATATCTTATGGAAGAAAGAAACTTTGAGAATTTAAAAATTTCTGCTTTTTCCCTTGAGAGGAAAATCTTTTCGTTGATAGAATTTTATAAACGTGAGATTCAAAATAGTGATTTTTATAAAATACGCAAACTTGAAAGATTAAACATAGCAGGGAAATTTCACTTTTTTGTATTATATTTAAGGGTGTTGTACAAGGGAAAATAGAGTGGTGAAGGAAAATCGAATTAAATGAACCGATTTAGCAATTTCGCGTGTTCCACTTGGTAGTTATACTAACGGAATATCAGGTGCATGAGATGAAATCACGAGCGAGCCATTCTCATTCGTCCGTCCATAACGGCAGGAACACATTACAAAACGGAACTAGAGTGCCCCGTACTGCAAGCAATAATCCAGATCGAATCCACGTAAATGTGGGTGCATATAAGCGTTTGCGCGTGTAAGCGTTGTTGCTATAGATAAATGGAGGGTGACAAAGAGCGAGACCGAAAGGAGAAATGGAATTGTTCTCTGTTTAGAGTTACTAGCATTGATTTCCTTCCGTGATAGGGGAGGTCGAGTATAATCATGCCATAAAGTTACTTCACGTCAAATATTACTATTATTATTCCAACTATTGTTCTTACAATTACTGCCATTGTTATTATTATTGTACCACTATTCTTAATGTTGATATTATCATGATTGTTATTACTTTTATTATTTGTCCTCCTTCGCCGAAATATCCTTCGCTTGCTTTCCCTGTATTTCTGGATTTGAATCATCAGCGGGACTACTGTCAGATGATAGGGATCTTAGATGATTTTCTTTAGCGGTGTTTATCTTGGTTCATTTTGGTCCTGAATCATAAATGGCAGAACTAACAGATGGATGCGTATCAGCTGAATCTTATAGTATTATCTTGATATTAGCATTATCTGTAGCATTGTTTAGTTCACCTTGGTCCTGAATCATTAAATTTCAAACCGACTTGACTTTGCCAATGCTTCAAAAAAACATCTGCTACTAAAATTAATTAACAGAACTTTCTCCTTTCATCCGCACATTCTTTACTGTAAATTGATGACAAAAACTTTCATTACTATTAATTGCCATTAAAATTTAATATCCGATTGCATTAATGCTGATGATTAATTTAACAGACATATAGTTGAATTACTATCATAATTGTATTATGTCTGTTATTCATTAGATTGGTTATATATATCTAAAGTGAATATATTGTGATGTTGTGAATTTGTCCCGTGTTTGAGATATTAGGGCGCCTATGTCAAAGGTGAAAATCGGCAATCAGAACATTTGGAAATTAACCATAAATGCGTCATCTCCAACAAACCATCGCTCTTGAGCTCACATACCCTCGACATTTTATGGTTTGCAAGTGGAGGCTGGAAATTCGTTGTCGGGGATTTGGTCCGCGGCGTTTAACCTAGAATAGGAGATGGATTAGCTCGTTACCGAAGGGTGAATTGAACCATTATGCTAATTCGCATTGAGGTCGCACGAATTTCTGTAAGCTTTTCTATGGCTGAGGAAAAAAAATCCACTTTGCGGTAATTGGAGGATGTTATGGGTAGAAGTAAAAGACATTTTGAAAAGGAAAATAGAACAGTTATACCTACTGAAAGCTAAACGAGCTTATGCTTTTTATACACAAATTGGCTTATAAGCAACTTTTTTTCCCCTCATCCTTTTTTTTACGCTAAAATTAATGCTTTGATGTTCCACGCACACAGGTGTGGTATTTTTTCAAACATTTATAAATATAAATGAATTCGTCGACTAAAAACGTAGGTATGTATTTAAAATATAAATTTATTAAAAGGCGTAAAAATGAAAATAAAATTTGCGTAAAATTGAATTTGTTTGAAGTTTATTTGTATGTAATATTGATCGTCACGCTTGAATTTTCAATTATTCCTGGTACATTAGACTTTATAATTCATAGCTGAATTGATCAGCATAGCGATAACTTTACACACTCTCTCTCTCTCTTCCTCAGAAGTCACGTTAAAGGAACATGACTATAAAAGTCCTTTAATATTTTATAACACTTAAACTTTGTCGATGATTTAACGTGAAAATTGATAATTAAGAATTTATTTCTTATTCTTTGCAATATACTTTGAATTTATGGACTTTAGAAAATGAGAAAATTAAAATTAAACTTCATTGAGGTAGATTTTAATTTACTGCATTTACATTATCAAGAATAATAATTTTTTTTTCGAAACATGTAATTTCTTCTGGATTATTTTTTCTCTTTTTTTTCGTTAGTTTGTGAAGATCGCAAAGAAACTTGCGTGATTGCATATGCAACGCTATAGAACTAGCGCGGAAGAAACGACATCGAAACGAGAACTTTGCGGCAATCGTTTTGTGGTGGCAGTTAAAAGCACGGCACAAAACGTCGCGGGGGAAAATTGCATTTCATTCGGTTTGTGGGAAAGGTCACTTTCGCATCCCGCCGCTTCGTTACACGAAACTACGCGTGTCACGTGGGTGTTCTATACTCACTGCGAACAAAACACAACTCTCGTGTTCTTTTTTTTTTTTTTTTTGATCGATAACCGTTTGGGTGACATGGATAAAAAAAGGACTGTGACCGTTGGACTCAATCACACGTTAAATCTCTTCAGGTCCTACCACAAAGGTAGAAAAATATGTTCTATATTGGTTGAAAAAAAATAATAAAAAATTCATGATATAGTTCTTTCATTTCCAAAGATATTTTATTATAAAACCATATGGATATTGTAAGAAAAAATTAATTCCCGATGAATTTTTACTAATCGGAAAAAAGTGGTTTTTACAATAAAAATATCTGCTTGTTCCTCTCTAGATGAAACGGTTAGTAGTGAGATTTTAAATTGAAAATATATTTCAAAATAACTATTTTTTTGAAAAAATCGAAGTTCTTTGAAGTTGAATGCATGCTATTTAGTTGAGAGAAGAAAGAAAAATAGGTTAAAACTTGCTTACCTACAGCATTATTGTAAAAGGATAAATGCTGATAAAAAAATTATTTCCCCCGATGTACATCTGAATGAGTATAAAATTTCCTTTTGTATATAAGCTGATAAAATACATATTTTCTTTTTTTTGTGTGATTTTTATTTTTCACTTTTTTTACACTTACTATTTGCGTACTAAAACAAAAGTTTGTTAATACTTTGAAAACATGTACAAAGCCGTCGTGAGTAATTATTAATAATATGCGAGCATTATCAGAAAGCAAATCTACAGTTGAATGATAATTCAGTCGAGTAAGCTACAAAAATAAACAAAATAAGGCTTTCAATTTTATATAATTCTACATTTAAAAAATATAAAATGTACAATTTTTAGTTAACATTACTAAAATAGTAATTTCAAACAGGGACCAAAACAAGTAAAAAAAAATCTTTAAAGATTCTCGAGATAGAATAGAAAAATACAAAAAGCGCAAAATAAGAGAAATTTTTTCCGAACTAACTAGGTGATATTTTAAAAAAAAAAAAGGTTCAAAAATACTTTTCCATAGGTAATTAGATGCGGAATACAGTAAGCTTTATTTTAAGACCAAAAAATCTTAATGGGTTTTTGAAATATCACTAAAATTTTTTATTGATATCTTGGGAATCAATTAAGGTTTTTTTAATTTTTGATAAAAAATTTTTTTTTTTTTTGATAAAAGAATAAAAATTTTAAGACCTGAAAAACGTAGGGGATTTTTTCTCTCTCGTTGATTTGTGGAAATTGGATTACTAATTACCAGTGGCTTATATCCAACACTTGATTCTTTATTATTCTATGCGTGGACATGCAAAAAAAAGTGCTCTGCGGTTCCATAAATTTGAATGCAGTAAATCAAAGTTGATGAGCCCATTATGCACTGCAATTTATTTTTCTGTTTCGTGAGCCGTTGAAAATGTCCTGCACTGGGTGTATTTTTAGAATGACGATATTTTTCGTGGAAGTGACGTATAAAAAGAAATTCGATAATCGCTATGCTCAACGTCATTAGACATGCCCTAGTGAAACTCGAATATGCACAACGGAAGCATAACTGAGAGGGTGGAGGATATTGAACGTAATTATTCAGAAATATCTATATTTTTTGTTACATTTTTCTTTTTTTTTAGTTTCTTTTTGGGAAAAAATAATCCCTCGGCTTAACTGATATACGAAACCACAATTGTACAAAAAAAAAAGAAAAAAAGAAATGACTTTATGTCCATGAAACGTTTGCAGAAAAAACGATATTATTCTCTCGTGATTGTCATAGATATGGTTTTTAAAATTATTAATTCAGGCTTTATTCTCTTTTACGTGGATATTGTTTCAAATTGCCCCATCAAAAAGATTGACGATGTTAAAAAAAAATGGCATGATCTAGTTACATGATTTTATAAAATGCAAATTCAACTGTTTCTAATTCAGTGAAAATTTTCATTGTTGACAAATGCAAATGGGTGGGAATTGTTAAAAAGTTGTCTCATGCAAATTTGGGTTAATGAAAATTCGACAATTTGAAGATTGGCAAACAATCAACTTATGAGCTTCGGTCAACTACTCAAAAATTTACAAGAACATTAATATATATCGCAAAAGATTAATTTTTTTTTAATTTTCCGACAAAATTTTGAAATATTTAAAAATTAATTTTGAGCATCATTGGAATAGTAGATTGTATAGAAAAATAAATTTTAGAGGCATAAACTTTTTTTTATCTTTGAATTCGCAGAATGTTAATAATCTGTTTTGTAATTTCTCATTGAAAATATAGTTTTTAATCAAATTTTTTTTTCTTTTTTTTGTGTGTTATTTAAAGAGAAATAATAGTGCGAATTTGTCAGAGCAAAGGATAAGTTCTCACGGTTGCTGTCGAGTTAAAGGTAGAATATCATCTCGAATACTATGCAGAAATCCGGGAGCTTTGCAAAAGCCATATCGAAAAAGTCTGTTTGAAATAAACCACTCCTGGCTAAGGATTGAGGTCAAATAACAATTTATTCAAGAATAAATTCACCGGAGCATGTCGCTTTTGAAATGCAGCTTTATTTATTTATTTTTTTATTCACATACGGCAAACTTAAGTTTATCAAAAAACAATTGACATTCAATAACCACACACAAATGTATACTCTCAATTAGCAAAAAAGTCACTGAATTTGAAAATTTTTCCATCAGTCATTTAATTTTTTAGGAAATATTATTTATTTATTGTTATCAATAATTTTTGAAAAAGAATTATGTGTTTTTTTGTTTGTTTTTCTTCGTGAAATACTAGAAAGTTACTAATTTTTTTTTACCCAATTTTATATAAACATGAGAGAAAAGAAATACACCCGCGATGATCGTAAACGCCGACAGACGTAGGCGTTACTTAATTTAATATTTTTCTCTCGACTCCCCACGAGTTGGAAGAAAAAAAAATAGTTTACTTTATATAAGAGTGAAAATTTACATTTTTTTTCTTTTGATAAATTGATTCAATTTATTGTAGAAAAACTTGTTTCTCACCTTTTTTTTGTGTTTAATATTTATGTGTATAATATTTATCAAAAGTTCTAATCTCTTTACTTTTCTTTCTTCTGCGTTGTAATACTTTTTCTTCTTTCAGCCTTGCTGTAAATAATCTCTTGCAAAAAAAAAAGAACAATGTATCCTACATTTTTTAATTTTCTGAAACATTTTTTTTTATTTCAGTGGAATGTTAATTAAATTTTTTTAATGGAACATTTCAAAAAAAATATTTTTTCAGTATTTAATTAGAATGAAATAAAATTTTTTTTTAAAAAGTAATGAAGTGCAGGTTTATTTGAAATTTAAAAAATGCAGTTTAAATTAAAATTCCTTGATAAAGTGATGGTATATATAAAACGTATAGTCTACTTTTCCGGATGATAGAGAAATTGAAAAATAGAAGACTATTGTTATATGCCAACGAATGCGCTTGATATTATGCACGTTGTCTTCGTCGATTAATTATTTACTTCCGGATCTGCACTTATTCAAGTTTCATGCTAAATACATGAACTGTATCATGATATCTTGGTAATAAATCGCCCGTTTTGGCTTTATGCTTGGATTAATTTACCACTGGAATAAAAGAATCACGATAGCCTCGTGAATTAAAATAAAAAATTACCCTACTGTTTTGTTTTCATCCACCAAAAGAGAAAGAAAAAATTATAAACAAAAATATTAAGAAAAGAAAAATTAACCTTCGGGCGATGAAGCTTAAATTTGAGAACAAAAGAATGGAAAAACTTAAAAAGTTTCCGAGATATCGCCAAAGGTATGCAAGCATCTTTTTATGACGTTTTTAGCCAAAAGATGCTTGGACATTTTTAGTGATATTTCGAAAACCCATTGAGATATTTTTAGTTTCTTTGTCTTAAAATAAAGCTTACTATATTCAGCATCTAACTACATATGAAAAAGTACTTTTGGATCTTTTTTAAAAGAAATATCACTCAGTTAGTTCGGAAAAAATTTCTCTTATACTTCGCTATTTGTACAATATGTTTAATTCGTGAAAAAAATAAAAAAAAATTTTTCAAATAATTTAATGTTTACAGTAAACTTTCACAGAAGCCTAAGCTTTCATTTGAGATCAAGAAACTAAAAAAATCTTAATTGATTCCCGAGATATCGATAAAAATGTCCAAGCACCTTCTTCAGTTGGTTTTCAACGAAAACATGCTCGGATATTTTTAGTGATATTTCAAAAACCCATTAAGAAATTTTAAGTTTTTTGTTTTAAAATGAAGCTTACTATATTCCGCATCTAATTACCTATGGAAAAATATTCTTTAATGTTTTTTAAAAAAAATATCACCTAGTTAGTTCGGGAAAAAAATTTCTCTCAATATTACTCCTTTTGCACAATATGTTGAACTCACGATAAAATTTTTAAAAAGTTTTAAAAATAATATAATCTCAACTCTTCTACATTTTTTAACAATTGAATGATGTGAAACAAAAAAAATTGATATTTTTGCTCAAAACATTACTCAAGTAGGACAAATTTGAGAAAAAAAGTTCTTTCCACGTAAAAAGAATTCTGAAAGTGAACCCAACTTTTTTACGAAATTGAGTTTCTCGTGGAATAACTTTTTTCTAGTGAATAAAAAAAAATTGAGAAGAAGAGTTCGATCTCGGAAAAAATTATGGTGTAAAATTTGTTTCAACTTTTAAATTAAATAAAATAAAAATTTTCTTCAAATAAAAATGTTTATTTATAGTGTTACAAATTAATAATCGATTGCAATATATTTATATTTTTAAATCATAGGAAGAAATTATATAAACAATTGTAAATTGTTTAAACAATAATTGTTAATCATTAAAATTTATATCTATTTCGTGTATTTGTTTTTGCAACTGTTGATAGTTGAATTTTTGTAATCGTGATACTTTCCAATTATGGTCACTGTGGTAAAATGTGTCACTATGATTTCTTGTTGTACTCGACAGTTGGATTAATTCGACATCAGTACTTGTCAATTTTAATTATATTATAGTCCACGTCTATCGCGTCTCATTCAAAGTGGAATTTTGAATTTTTTCAATGACAACCAATTCGTGTATGTTTTATTAAAAAGAGTTACATTTTTTCAATTTTTTCTTTAGTTTGCTGACAAAAATTAAATTAAAAACTTCGTTTATTATCCAATTTATTTATCTATATTAAAAAATTTATTTTCAAAAGGCAAAATTTTTTTGATAAACTTATCATAACTTATAATATTTTTCTGAAAATAAAATTTTGATTAATATGTTATTAGACGTAGAATTTTATAAGCTGTTTAGTTTTATTTTTAAAATATATTTGTAAATATCGTACAGGGAAATAGTGGAAATAGAGTTACGAAAGATGGCACGTTATTCTCCTTTGTTTCTCGTTAATTGTACGAAATCGAGTCAATGCAGTTGATCTTCTTGTTATATTAGCTTTTCATTCTACAGATATGAAACCACTGAAACTAACTCATTTGTCGCGATGTTATTCTCCTATTCAAATCTGCAAATTGCAATTTTGCATATCATACAGTCTCTATAAAATATAACTTTACTGGACCACCGACTCTCTTTGCCTTTAAAAATGTTTCAATTTAGTAATTTGATATTAATTATTTATTTTATTACATTTTAATATTTTAGTTTAATTTTTTACTGAACTTATTGTTTTTTTATTTTTTAAACTATGATTCTTATTTTTTTTATTATCTAATTTATATTAAATTATTTTTTAGTCAATTATTATTGTAGTTGTAAAATTTTGTGAAGTGCTTTTTAAAAATTTTTTTTATTTAAAAAAAAATCTTTAATGCTCTAAGTGGAGTTTAATGGACAACTTACAAAGGCATTTCTCGGTTAAATGAGTTAACGAAAAATTTTATAGCTGAGCTCGAGAAAGGTTGAAATTAGGTAACTGTTGGACATGGTTTTGCGGTCGTTGAGGTCTTTTATCGAGAATTTTAGTAAGACTGTGAAAGAAGTTTATTGCAAAGTTTTCTTTAATTAAATCGATACAATTTCACTGCAATTTTCACTCTATTGTTTCAGACAGAAATTGAATAATTAAAAATATAATTATAACAATTTCTTATTGAAGATCAATTTTTGCTATTCTTCTTTTCTGTTTTGTAGTAAAACTTCTTCTTTGCTTCAATTTTTCCTATAAGAAAGAATAGAACAAGTATCACAAGAAGAGATAAAGGAGAATGAAAGTGCTACTGGCCCTTTGGCCCTTTTAGCGTTTATGTGAAAATACTTTGAGGTAATCTAAACAAATGTTGCGCAATAAAGGACCTCGGGGCAGGGATTATATCATTCGTTGCCTATTTTTCGTAATGGACCACTTTGAATCTTGTTGGCAATTTGCGTTAAAGTCAGTTTCACAATCAGAAATAGGGAAACGGACTCTGCAGTATATCTACAAGAGAGAAACTTAGTCATGCTGTGTCATTTACAAGGTGAATGGTTACAAACGCAAATGCGAGTGCAAACGTTGACGAGTAAACGTTCCTGGTCATCAATGTTTAGATGCGGATCAAACAGATTTAACACAAGCGTGAACCGTATCATTAAATTCCGTCTATGACACTAGTACTCTCCACTGCATTTTCCACAAAATTGTATCTATTTACTCCGCAGAGACAGAGAGAGAGACCCACTAGAGAGGAAATCCAGGATGTTGCGAATTAACCCAGAATCTAAATCCGGAAATTGAGAATTCTCCAAATGTTAAAGATGAAATCTCATCTTATTCAATATATACGCATTTCTGCAGAATTTCCCCTTTTGATCCTATTTCGAAACAAACATCTGTTTAATTTCGAATTCTTAATATTTAAGAATTAAATTTCTTTTCATTTCTTTTTAAAGTCCGAGACCCTTTGGCTCAGACTCATCGTGGCGAACAGAAGAATTGTTGGCAAGCGGTTGACTTAAATACTGTAGTTCGCAAATGGTGGGGGAACCACGCAGGCGCAGTCGCCTAGCGTCCTTTCCCCCCGCCACTTGCGAACTACGGTATTTAAGTCAACCGCTCGCTAGTTTCTCTTCAGTTCGCCCGAGCTCCCATACACAAACAGCATCAGTCAGCTCAAAAAATGCGTATTATAAATATCCTGATAAAAATAAAATGTTAATGAAGAAAAAATTATCTCAATAAAATTTCAATATTTATAGAATCTAGTTTACTTTGGTCCACAGACCGAGTACTAAAGTGTAAATTGGTTTCATTATTCTTCTTGTTTGAAATTAATCATAAATACTTTTGTCTAAAGTTTCAAATAATATTTCCATATTAAAATCTAATTGATTCGAAATTAATTTCAATCTCGGAATGAAGAAATTATGAAAATTAAATTACCATATACGTAAAATTAAATTTGAAACACTTCTCTAAAGTTCTATTTTAAAAGCATAATATTTATTTTTATAAATATATATATATATATATATATTTGATGAAGAGAAAGAATCCCAACATTACCCATTAAAATTTAATTATATCTTCAAAGTGGAAACTGACACTAATTTCCATTTCGCGCAATCAAAAATTTAAAGACTGGGAAAACTGGCTATAACTATTAAGTAAAATTAAATTAAGAAATGTGCAAATATCAACGAGAGTTAAAATTACATTTTAGATTGAATTTTTTCAAAACAGGAGTAAAAAGTATTTCTGTTTTATATATTCATAAACGCGATAATAATATCAATTTAATTTTTCAATATAAATCATTTATGCGTGTTTAATATAAAGTAACGAAGCGCTAGGATGAAGTAACGTAAATAACCTTCGTTTAATTACCCTTTATGTCCACCATGATATGCACCAAATTTAAGCGACATTCCTCTTTATGAGAAATTTTCCTCGCTTGCGCGAATAATAACGCGAAAAACATATTGCACACGTAATGGCGATGCAAAACTAATTTCATTACTTTTGGAAGTTTAAATTTTCACTTTATCAATAAAAGCAAGAGTATATATAGCAATTGTGAAGATTAATTTGTAACCCCAACTTAGTTT
>JUFY01035006.1:14966-25645 GCA_001855655.1 Leptopilina clavipes
GGGGGGGGGGGACTTTGCAAGGTTGCAAAAGAGCACGCGCGAATGCTCACGATTACGACTCTGTCGGCTCCTGTAATTAACTTAATCGAGTTGTAATTGCAAGGCAAGTTACGAAGTCGACCATTAATTTTTCTGCTTCGTGTCGTTGAAACATATCCTATATATCTAAAAGATTCGTGCAACTCGGGTAGACAACGATTATTCACCTGGTAAATGATATGATTTAATATAGACAATAATAAAATTGATTCAAATAATTTAACAAATGTTCTTCTTGTTTCCATTGGATTTTTTGACAAAGTGTCAATTATTATTGAAATTTTTTTGTTAAAACTTTCCGTTAGCAGAGCGTAACACCTACTTTGATGTTGGTTTGATATTTTATAATTTAATATTTTTAATTGTAAATGCTGAAATAAGTAATTTACATAAACTAGTGAAATGTGCTTCAAAGGGTTAAAACTAGCTGTTCATAGTAATTCCGCTCCGAGCGAGGGTAACCCCAGTCGCCGACTGCCGTTGCCATGCTTGGATATCGATATTTATACTCGCCCGCGTGAGCGATTTAGTTTCGCGCTATTGGTTAGTTACGAGCGGGTGGGGGAGCCTGCTCTCAACTTTGGTTGCGTCTGGACTCATAGTGGGGATGCCTATCGAGAGTGGGGAGAACGAGGCATGCGTAGCGAATATTTCTTGTAAGACACGCCTTCAAAGCTACTTAAATTTTTATTCTTTTATTTAATTTATTCTTTTTTTTTATTTTTACTTTAATTCTATAAAGAACTCAATTATCAAATGTTTGCCGTCATATTATTAAAAAATGTTTCCTAAACAGTGTATGTAATTATTGATTTCTGCATAATAATAATTTGTTTACGATTGATATTAATTCCGGATAATGATCAACTTTAAATTAATATTAAAATTAAATATTGATACTGTGGAATTTTTCTTTTTTTTTTTAAAAAAGGTGACAAAAATGTTTGAGAGAATGGTAACAGGCAAATGCACTTATCAGCTCTCGCGTAGTAGAAATTCCCTAGCCACATTAATATCAATGAACATTACTGAAATTAGTGTACAGTGTTGCAATATGGTTGACCATATTCGCTTGGAAATGTTACGTTGAATTAATAAAAGCTTTCAGGACAATCGAGCAATTACTAGAAATAGTAACAACAGTTAAATTCTACGATGCGTATAATTATGTTTAACTATATATTACATTAATATTTAGATGAACCCGACAATAATAATTGCTCATTAGTCAGAAATTTTATTAATTTCATTTTATGTTTACCGTTATGATATTTGAAAAAATATTTACTTGATCAAACATTTCGAATCTTCTTGGTAATAGGCGAACTACAACTGCCCCTGCAAAATTTTTCTCTCAAGACTTTTCTCTTTCACATATTAAACTCTTTAACATATTAAACTATTAAACTTAAGAATTGGATTACAGTTGATTATTGACTTGCTTTTTCGTTTACAGTTGTTGAATAAAGTGGTTTACGTGAATTTCTTAACATTTGCTGACTGAGGTTTTAAAAGCACTAACGAGGTACGTTTTAGTTTTCTTGGACAAAAGAAAGCTTAGGGAACTCATATGAGGGCGTAACAGTACAAACGCGGAAACGTGTAAAGACATCAAAGACGTCAAAGTAAAGTAGAGGCAATCGTGTGAATGTGATACTTTACTTTTAACTAGAGAGAAATTCCAAAGTTTCTCTGATTCCACCCTTAAAGTTTAATCTTTCTTAACTACACTACCGAATTTTCGAAATAGAGAAACGTTTAAAAATAATAAACTCCATTTATCAAAAAAAAAAATAGAAAGGTCTTTTGGATTTATTTTTAAGTAACAGTATTGTCAATATTGGCTTTTCTATACAATTTTATCCGTTTTAACAGAATATTTTCAATTTATCTCTAGTTTTTTTCTTTTTGTAAAAAAATAATAATTTTCCATTTGTTGGAGTCACCTGTTCGATTCTGGCCGAAATTCAACAGAGCTGAAAACCATTCCGGATATTGTTTTTGGTCTTCTATCGAGTTGAGCAGAGGCGCCAGTTGTCGTCGCTCTTGTGTCTTGTTTTTCTTGGCCTTTTTGAGGGGTAGCAATGAGTCCCTGGGCACACACTACATTGCACCCTTTCTCATTTCTTACTCAACGCCTGTGTCGAGTGCGCAGCAATGCTATCGTATCCTATCTCATATGCCAGGCAGAGAGATGAACAAGGGGTCGATATTGTGTATGTGTGAGAGAGAGAAAGCGCTCACCCCGTTTCTGTACCAATATCGCACGCCAAACTACATGTGTACACCACGAGTTATGACTTGGATGTTATAGTGAGCGAAAAAATATAATCGAGACATTCCTACGCTAAGAGAGTCGTAAGTCATTTGAAAAAGGACACAAATACATATATACACTACTATTTAATATCCTTTTAGAAAAGAAGAAACATTAGACCCACAGAAGTAGAATAAAATGAAAGGAAAGTTGTAGCAAATATTCAAAATTGTTTAATTTACATAGGCGCCAACCATTACGCCGAACGCACGTTTTAGAAAATTGAAAAATTGAAAAAAGTCCAATAAAAAAATTCACAACTCGAATAATTTTCGACCAAAATAACTTGTTGAGGTCAAGAATTAAAGAGTGATTCATGCTCTTTAAAATGAGACCAATGCGAATTTTTTTATCAACTTTTAATAATAATAATAATTGTAATATTAAACTCTGAAAATGAAATCGAAAAATTGGAAATTTTGTTGAATATCATAAAGAATATTTAATTAAGAATTTAATTAAAAGTTGCCATTGAGTGAATATTTGTGAATTAAAATTTCTTATGAAAAATTCATCTGTTTGCATATTTTATCGATATTTCTATTAAAAGGCATTTATTATTTATTGGAGGGGTAATTACATATATGTAAATATTTATTATTTTGTGCATAAAATTTATAATACTGGGTACAAATGGAGATATCATAATTGCGTGATATAATAGTACTAAAGAACTCATTTCTCGGTATTGTTAGTTGAATAGTGAGTACATCAAGTATGTGAATTTGAATCCTTTGATTGATTGGTTCGGTATGGACGCTCACTTGACGCGGTTTCAAGCGCCAATATTACCTCGTTATTTACGGATCAGGCTTCAATGCTATCGAATCATCAATTAAAATTTAACGCTGCGTAAAAATTTGATTTGCACGACCAGAGTCAGAGAGAGAGGGGGGAAAATTTAAATGCGGCACTGATGCACAATCATTATATTAATTTTGCAACCGGATACATTGATTAATACAATGTCAATAACGAACCATGACAGATGTTTTTTTAAAAGTACCGAAATATATAAAATTATTGACATGTAATTTTATATCATATTCATTTTCTCCTATTTAATTTTTAAATAAAGAGGGAAAATATTATATTTGACGTAACTTTTTTTTTGATGGATTTTGGAATTTTCATTTAATGGAAATATTGCACTGTAGAGTAAGAAAACGACCGCATGTTTTGATGAAAAATTTTATATCCCACGTAAGAGGAGTTTAAAATATGTGTGGCTGAAAACGTGTGTGCTGCGCTATTTTTCTCAATATTTTTAGTCATTTCACCTATGAACGGAAAGAGCGATAAAAGTGTTTTTTTTATCTAAAAGAGATTGACATCCAAAACAGACTTTTTCAATTTCAAGTATATCGAAACAAGAAATATTTTGCCCCTTGAAAGACACTTTCGGATTTATGATCAAAAATTTTTTTTTATGATCACGCGGTGCACCGCTTAACGATCGACATATTTGAAAGTATTCGAATAAGTTAAATGTTAAAGTAAAAGAAACAACTTTTTTTCTACAGTCGTTTTTTTTAAATTCTGATAATAATAATGAATGTAGAGAAAAAAAATTCTTCTCCACCTATGATGTTAGAAGGAACACAATATCTCGAATATAAATCTAGAAACACTTAATTTGAAAACATGGAATATGTTATTGATATAAACGTTAACTGTAAAATTGAAACTGATAAAATTTTCAATGGTAGTGATAGAGACCTGAAGGGGCCAATCAAAAGTTATTACGATTTTACACAAGGTAACTGAATTGATTGTCATCAAGATTCAAATTAGAAGAGGAGTATCTTTCAAAATTTCTCGTGATTTGGAGTCTTCCCTCTTGGAAAGGTAATTGCTATGTCGTTTTACGGTCAACATAGATTTTACGAACCGGTAATTAATGTGTCTTGGTGTGAGAACCAAGGGGAAATTGGTCCACGAATGCACAAACCGTGGACGAACGAACGAAGTAACCAATGAACGAACGCATTGCTGGATGCGACGTGCGATGAAATTCGGATTCGACTACCTAACCTATTTGCCGGAAATTAGTGTTACAACGGTGTGTGTGTGTCTGTATGTATGTGTAGGTGCGCGCATTCTGACTTACAAGTGTTCAGAGCTGTTCCGAATAGCTAAAACGAACACCTCGCTTTATCACTGTTTCGATCAAGCTTGATTCATGTTGGTGACAAAAAATTTTGTTGCTCCCAAACACTATTGGCTTCCCCATTCACTTCCTGTTTTTCAATTCCACAATATTTTGTTTATTGCACACTTCTGTGATTCCTTGAAAAAAAAAACGGAAAATATGTTTTCACGTTACTTTTATTCTTCATTTTTGGATAAAGTCAATTGGTTATTATTCGTTTTTCGTTGTAAAAAAAAATTTCCATGTAGTGATGCTGCATCTCACTTTATTTTATATTCGATTCTTCCCTTGTTATTCTCTAAAGCTTTTGTTTCGTCAACTTTAAAATTCATTGAATACGTTATTCAATGGATTTAGATTTCGCAAAATCTGCTTAAAATTCACACTCTAAGGACTTTTGAGTTTTTATATTACACTGGAACGTAGACTCACTGCTTTAGGGCAGATTTCCCTTGTTTCCGAACTATTTTTCATTTCTTTGCAAAATTTCATCATATGACTGATGATTATGCAGAAGGGACAATTATATTCTAAGTTTTTAAATTCTCTTATTGGGATTTTTGGTTCGAACTTTTTAATCAACGAAAAAGTAAAACTTAATTTTTTTGGACTATCTGTCCAAATACCTAAACTTTGGTAGTATTGTATGATAAAACTCAATATTGATCTTCTATTTTTTTATTCCGCTTTTAAGGAGAATCTGTATTTCTCACGGAAGAATCATTTCAAAATTTCATTCGGAACTTAAACCAATTTGGTTTGGAAATTCACGTATGTAAATTTTCGAACCACATGATATGAATGCAACTAGTTCAGACAACTTTGGTTATAATAGAGGCATCGTATTATTTGAATTTGCTTTTATAGCCTTAAATTTACATATTACTGTTCTCCTCCTCCTCTTCTTCTTTTTTATTCACTATACCTCAAGTCCCATCGATGAATTGCTTTTATAAAAGAATGAAAATGTAATTTCCAATATTGAATTTGTAATCAGTGAGGAAATGACAAGAGAAATACGAGATTTTATCTGTCGTATTTTCTGATTGACACATAAAAAATTCCTTAAAAATTTATTTCTGACTAAAACTGGATTCGATCACTGAAAAATATATAGACAGTTTTGAGATGTTTCATCTGAAATATCGAAAGTTTCAAGAGAATACATCGAGTCATCTAAAAGTGTCTTCACTATATCATTTCTATATCATTCCAAGTATTAGACCCGAAAAAGTGCGACGAGTCATCAGTCAAGAGTTGATTCGAAATTTGCAAATTTATGTTGACTACGAGGGATAATTTACTCAGAGAGTCAAGTGTACACTCTCCTGGTAATACTTGGTAGTACTTTGTAGTACTTGGTAATACTTGGTAATACCTGGTAATATTTTTGGTAATACTTGGTAATACTTGGTAATAATGGTAGTAAGTGGAATAGGGAGCCAAGTGTACACTATTTTTACTAGTAATTTCCCTCTCGGTTGACCATTTGCTTTCAATGGCGAAAGTTTGTAATTATATTTAGGAGCATTAGAATTTAAATAAAAAAGAAAAATAAAAGTGTGAAAGAAATTTTGAAAGCCGGATATAAAAGATTTTTTGTGGAAGATCTAAATAAATGTCGAGGTGTTAGCGTCGATAGTTGTTTTAAAATCGAAGACTTTCTCCACGTGCGTGTGGCCTGCATACATAGAGATAAAAATGTCCATCTAGAAAGTGAAAACGCATACGTTGCCGACATGGGAGATACGAAACTGTCTAGTTTGCTAGATTCCTCGGCTTCTCCGTTACAATTATGGAGGTCGGCAACCCAACGTCTAAGAAAGCGATTGCATACAAGTCTCGCGTCTCCAAGTTCTATTCTTGCCAATCTACTCGGTTTGAAAATCAAGTCGATTGTCACACGTCAAGTGACCCGACTAATCGACTTCTGAGAACTCTATTAGTACACAAACTTCCAAACAACTTTCAATCAAACTCTTCCTTCTTCTTCTTTTTCAAAATTATCAAATTCTGTATTTCAATTCAAAGATTCATAATTTTATCTTAACTTTATTCTTTTATTTTTACAAGTCAGTTTTTATCTTTCTTTTCTGCACCCAGAGTAATCTTCTATTTAAATGAAATCAAATTTATTTGTCTCAAATAAAAAAGTATATTTGTCTCTGTGACGGGTTTTTATTAATTTAATTTAATTAATTAATATTCAGTTAAAATTAGTACTAAGGCCCTTTGGGCATTTAAAAATGATCTTACATCAACAAAGTTTGATATTTTACTGATGGAAATGAAATAATTGAAAGTTCAAAATTTATCCAAATTTTAAAAAAGGAATTATCGTTCAGAGACATAAAATATAAAGTTAAGGAATAAAATTTTTCTTCGATGCTCAATTTTCCAGTACCTAGTTGTGAAAGATTGATTTGTAATTTACTATATGAAAGTTGAATTTTCAGGAGAAAATAGAGGGAAAATTCAATTCATACTTTATTAGCAATCAAAAGTATATTATTGGAAGTTGGGGTAAATATTTTTTTTCGGCGAAAAATCGCTATATTTTTTTTTATTTTTCAGAAATAATGATTGTATAGCGGAACTGAAATCGAAATCAGCGACCTATATTATTTCGATTACGCGACGCGCGATATCTGATCTTTCAAAGTTTTGTAGGGATGGTAAAGAGGTCGTATCCCCTCGTGGTTCTGCTGACGATTCCCATGTTCTAGATTCGTCTAACTTTGGTATCAGGTAACTTGGTGATTTGTTAATCGAACCATATTTCACCCTGAGTTCTCCTTAACATTTTTTTCTTTCAAGCCTATATATATAAGAAATTTTAAGCTCCCCTTTAGAATTTTTATTCTTCATTTTATTTTTCATTGAAAAAATTTTTTTATTACAATTTCCAAAAAATTAAATATTTAAATTTTATATTATTACTGAATTTCTTTTTAACTGCAGAATGTATTTATTTACCAATAAAAAAAAATGTTAACCCACAAAGCACGATATCTTCCTGGAAGCTTCCTTGGAAGATCGGTGAGGTTTCCAGGAAGCTTCAAATGTCCGACTTAAGGAAGCTTGCATTGGAAGCTCTAGGGAATCTTCCACCGGAATCTCAAGGGAAGCTTCTTTGGAACCTTAAGAAAAGCTTCCTCAGGAATCCCGAGGGAAGATTTCAAGGAAGCTTGAGGGAAGCTTCCCCAATTCTTCCAGTGGAAGCTTCATTTTAAAAATTTTAAAGATTTTTTCAAGTATTTATCCAAATTTTATCCATTTTTATGGAATAAAGGGTAAATTTCCTTTCCTCCAGAATATTGAAAAAATGAACATTTTTCTGAAAGCTTCAGGGAAGCTTTCCTTGAGATTCCGGTGGAAGATTTCCTTGAGCTTCCAATGGAAGCTTCCTTAAGGCGGAAATTTAAAGCTTCCTGGAATCTTCCAGTAAGCTTCCATCCGATCCTCACCGATCTTCCAAGGAAGATTTTTGGAAGCTTCCAGGAAGATATCGTGTTGTGTGGCAATGCTTTAAAAGCCTTTCGAAATATACTATTGAAATTAATTTTAATTGGCCTTCATTAATTGGAAAATGAATTGCATAAGTTATTTAATAAATTAAAATGAAGAATAATTTACGACTTTTGACAAAGGTTATTAAATAGCATATTAGTTACGTGTTCAATTGTATTTTACTATAAATCGTTGGTTTGTTTACAAAGACAATAATACCTTTCGGAACTTTGGGTATGGATGATGAAAGAGGAGATTGGTTGGGAGTTGAAATCTACTTGTTTGTCTAATTAGAGGTTAGGCCTCCGGTAATGAGATACGTTATAATCCATTATCCTCTCTGATACTCGAAACGCAAATGTCCGACACATTCTCTCTTGAATAGAGGTCATTTTCCTGTTTGACGGTTTCCTATTTGCCTCTAGGTGATTTCATCGAGAGTACAACCTAACAAGTTCATTTCAAAAATCCCCAATCTCTCTGTGAAATCGATTCCAACTAGACCACTGTAACTCGTATTAATTTATATTAAATTATTATTTATTCGCTTATTGACTTAAAATAAAATCTAATTTAACAATTTAGAGAAGTAATTTTTAAATTTAATTACTAACAATTATTTATAATTAAACAGAGGTTTATTTGTGATTCGGAAACCTAGTGAGTCGTATTTGCCATAAGGGTGAGCGTCCCTTAGCTTTGTTATTCGACTTTCGCTCTTATGGCAAAGGCGACTTACTAGGTTTTTACTTTCAACAGCAGATATTAATTTAATGTATATAATTATATTTGTCTGAAGAAACATTGTTGAACGGGAAACTACGAAAAAAGTTTCCAAGGATTTGCTCTATATAAATAAATTGCGGGCAAATACGAATTGGAGAAAATAAAATGTATTTTATCTTTGGTTGTTTATGAGCTCGAGTGGTGTAAACTAAAAACTTTAGCACCGCTCACAATATACGTTCAAAGTTGTAAAACACGAAATTGCAAAATAGATTTTATTGAATCAGAAATGTCTTGAGGGAAAAAAAATGAGAGAAAACGAGATGAGTACAAGTTACTGTGAAACATCTCGTTAGCGCACATTTCAAAGCAATCGTCCTTTTCTAATTATATACTTCATAATGTAATGACGTTACAAATTGGATATGCTTTGACATCAAGTTTTTAATCTCCTTGATAAAATCCATTGGGAATGCAGAAACATTATGTAGTTATTACGAATCTAAACTTTGAAACATTAAATTATCACTTCGGCAATGTGTTTAGATCATTAATGTTCTTTAGTTATATAATTTGTTTAAGTAAAAAATTTAATAAAATAACAAATAATACTTATTTAACTTACTAACTTAATTTACTAATCATTTCCACTAAATATGTATTTCGAACATAAAAATCTTAAAAAATTCTACAAAAACAATATTTAAAATAAGTCTCTGTCATTAATGACAGAGATCCTTCTTTTTTTCAAGCTCTATCTTATTCACAAGTAAAAGATCGATCATCACATAGCGCTAAGTTTCCATGCCTCGTTGATTTCGTGGCACATTTTCCACTTCGCTAAACACGACGAATTTTCTAAACCGTTTACCTTTCGTATGCACGCGAACCAAGCGATGAAACCGATAGAAATGAGATATCAAGGCACTGGGGTGAAAATTAAAAATCTGCTTACTCTGCGTGCCTTCTTGCCCCCTTTCTCCTGCTCTTTTTCTCTCTCGATATTTTTGAAATTTTCGCATCTCTTTTGCTATACCTTCTATATTTTTCGCATGTCACATTTGCCGCGCATTTATCTGATTGTAGCCGAGATTAAATTCACCATATATTCAAGATACCAGAGAATTAGATGTCAGACCCGTTTCTGTGTCCGGTTTATGTGAGATATAATTTCACCCTCAAAATCATCTTTCCCTTGAGGGGAAAAAAAAATCGTTTCAGGTGTATATATATATGTATATTTTTTTCCTTAAGGATCATACAAGATCCTAAACGGATTTTATGTGAAATCCTGAACTGTATTTTGAGGGTTAAATAGCAATTTGTAGTTGGTTTACTGTTAGTAGCGTAGTAGTCGGTACTTTAGTTGCTTCTCCTTTTTAGTCATTATAGATACCTCATTCAATTTTCACCGGAACAAGTTTAAAATTATGAAAACTTTTTTTTAAACGTACACTGTAACCTTCGAACAAAAAATAATTTATTTAAAGTACATATACGGTAGAAGCCGTCGATATCATATTACAAATTGGATATTTTTATCAATTGCGGTATAATTAAATTATTTTACTAATTAAATTGGATAAATTTAATACGAATATTATGTTTCTGCTTTCGAAACAGTCAATATATATGTCATTGGATAATTTACTTCGCGACTCATGCGGCTAAAAGTAGTATTTTTTTAAATAATTAATCATACCTACATTTGAAAAAAAGTGATAATAAAATAAAAATTAATAATGATTCGACAAATTTAAAAATAAAATTTATTTATATGTAAGGTAAGAGGTTCGGTTACGTTTGATAGAATTTTTTTGGCTAAAAACGCAAAAAAAAGTCTTTCTCAAAAATTACAACTAAGGGAAGGGGATATTGCCAGATTTGTTTTAGATATAGTTTGTCTTTGTGAAGCGTTACGAAAACGAGATCTGA
>JUFY01035006.1:25665-65806 GCA_001855655.1 Leptopilina clavipes
ATCTGAGCGTGTTAAAAGCTGTGTACTTTTGTAAAGGTACTTTTTCTCGCAAGACAAGTCGCTTCAGAGGAGATAGGGGATGGTTAAAGTCCTGAGTTTTTGTCAGTGGTGGAAAGTCCACAGGAAAATGGAGTGTAGCCTTGGCAGTAACGAGTGATATCGCGGAAAGGGACGCTTCTTTTTTGGTTCACCGACGTGAGCCGACCGTAAATTTCGGTCTGCAAATTGGACCAGTGCAAGGCGATACGGAAGGAGTGATACTTACGAGGGTCGGTTAGAAGAGCGATAAAGGATCGACATCGGTTTCTCGCTGGACCAACCAACCATCCTCCTCCTTTCTCCGAACCACCTTTTTGTCTCTTAGTTTCAAGACCGCACACGTCTAACCCAACTTCGTATTCAACTCGCGTCCTCCACGCTTTATAGCAATGCTTTAAACCAGAACATTGTCTTCAGATAGAAATAACCATATTCCCCAGGTCACTATAAATGAATAAAGAATAAATTCTCCCTTTAAAGTATAAATAATTTCCAGTTGTAAAAAATTTTCATTAATATTAATAATATTACCGACCGATTTCAATGAACAAGTGGTTTGGGAGTATACGAATTTTCTCGAACCAAAATAATATGTAATAAATAATTTAAATGTTATTTAAAATTTGTTAGGAATCGTTTATCTATTTATGTAACTAGGGATTCGAATCGACGGTCAATATTTTGAATCATATTTTATTAGAACGATTTGCGTTAGTTTACTTGAGAAAAATTAGATTCAAAGAAACAAAATTTGATATTTAAAATTTGTATTTTATGGTTAATTGTAGAGAAAGTGAAATTTACGTTCTCCAATTTCTTTGAAGATAAGATAAAATTTCAAGCACTCGGGGGATCAGAGAGAACCTATTACTTTTTTTAACGTTCCAATTTTATCTAAATATCATCTACGTCATATCGTAAATTATGCTAATTAGGAATATTATTTTACAAAATCTCCATAATCGTAAGTTACTTTAATTACAAACTTCGTTTTACGGTCCATTCGTCGTTTTGCCTCTTATCTTTTTTTTGACTTTGCTTATTTGTTAATATTTTATAATCATTCTTTTCTCTCAAATTGTAGTTATATAAAATGTTCTTAAACTACCGTCCATAATTAAATGGACACCCATTTTTCCATCACTGCAAAAAATCGGTTTTTCTAAAATATATTAACTAAAATTTTTTTCCGTTTGGGAATACATAAAAATTAACCGACTTCTCTTGTTTAGGGATTATTTTTCGTTTCTTCTACTGATTTTTAATAAACTTTTGTGCAAAAATTTTAATTAATTATGAAACGTCATAGTCAACATTCAATACTGGAAAAATTTTAGTGTTGTACCTTTACTGTTTGGTCTTCTGATACTGATTCATTCCTTGGATGAGCATAAAGTGACATTTCGTTGCTGTCGAGGCCTCTTTTATAACAGTAGGCTCCGCCCAGTCGCGCGTTGATTGACTGACAGAGCTGGCGGTAGGGGAACTTGTGCGCGCGCAGGCGCATCTTCTCCCTCCGCCAGTTGCTTCAGCCAATTATAGCGCAACTGTTTGAAGAAAACTTATAAAAGAGACATCCCCAGCAGCAAGAGATCACTCATTCTTAATAAAACCGAGAATAACTTTTTAAATAGACATAATTAGTGATTATTTCAAAATTTATAACTCCCTTGGTAAAAAAATGAGCTGTTAAGTGCGAAAAAAATTTAATTAGCCCTTTACTGCACCTCTTACAAAGATTATTTGCATTATAAATGGAAAACAATTTAATCCAATAGTTGGATTTTAAATTAAATTCTTTCTGCGATAAAAAGTAGAATTTTTTTTGTTTGAATAAGGTTAAAGTGGCCTCAAGTACTATTGGAAATGCTTGGAGAATTATTTTTACTATAAAAAGTAGAGTCTATAAAAATATAATATTGCCAATATCTCACTTGAAGTTGCATAGTCATATCGATATCATGAATGACGAACGGAAAGAAAACACTTTCTTACATAAAATTTAACGAATCGGAAGTGAGTACGAAGAAAGATGAATTCAGTATATAAAGGAGAAAGAGATAAGAGTATCCTATCTACATGGTTTATAGCTGCTCCACTTTAAAGAATTCAAATCACATTTTTGCTCTTTCATACATATAAATATAAGTTTTTATAAAAGACATTCGTACTTTAAACATTTTCTTTTTTTTAACAACCATTATCGATTCTTTCTTTCCTGGGCTTCATTAAATCGTTTATTCACGTAATTAAATTCACCGCAAGTTTATCTACTTAAGCTTCTCCATCTCATGCAGAGCGCGATTTCCCTCAGATTAAATGTCAGAGTCTTGGATGATAAATGATATCAGGATACAGTGGAAAATGTTATGTTTTTTTCTTAAACGTCAAATTTTTTACAATTGCTTATTACGATTTGGAATTGACATTGTAACTTTTAATTTTAGTGTAATAATAATTGTAAATGAATAGAATCGTACTTGTTTTATTAGAGGTAAAATCAAATTTGGTTTGTTAATTATTATCAAATAAGACCATTATTAATTACTAATCAAGTATTTATTAAAAACTAAAATGTTATTCTGGTGATAATTTATCTAATTGTCAATAATAGTTCCCGTTGGTAAAATTTAAAGATCAATGATCTGGTTTTCGACTTTTTGGTTCGGTTCCATTTGAATACTTGATTAATCAACAGATTTGGCTTTATCTTTGTAAATTGACACTAGTCAGGTAAACATCAGTTCTCTTTATTATGTATTTATCGTTCGGCAAATCCTGAAAGAACGTTCGGTGGGCAATTTCGATATGAATAATTTACACAATCCCAATTAATGCTCTTTACAGATTCACAATTATCCACAACTTTCAAAATGCAGATAGTTTCCTCTTTATCGTATCATTGCAGACGGTCCATTTAGAATAACTTTTTAGTTATAGAAATTGTTTAAATCAATATATTATCTTGAAAGAGAAAATCAATTCAAACAAAAATATTCACTTTCAAAACATGCTTTTCATTGGAAAATATAATAATCAATTCTTTTGTAACGCAACTACAAATGACTTACTTTTAAAAATATACTTAGTTTAAATTTATAGAATCCTTGTAATACATAATTTATTTGAATTTTATACACCATAGTATTAGTAATTTTTGGAATGAACATTACTTTAATAAAGCAGACTTTTGTTAATTTTAAATAAAAAAAACATGTTTGGAATAAAATAAAAAGGCAAACTAATGCAGCTCCTGTTAGGATTATTACGTGCATCTATTATTAATATAGTTTCACGGATTTTGCAATAATTATTATAGATATAAGTTTTGTTGCATGATTAGTTTGAATATTTCGAAGTGGAGAATCTAATAAATCACTAATCCAGTCATACATGAGAGAATTTTAATTAGAATTCTCTACGAGCCAGTGTATCACTGCACAATTTCAGAATATTAAATTTTAGACTGAATTAGCCCTCTACTTTGATATCGTTGAATTATGTTTAATTATTCACACTAGTATTATTTATAAATTAGAAAGAATTAAAAAAAAATTTGATTTTCTTGTCTAAAAAATACAATAATGTTCATTAATCCACTCTTATTCGAAACTTTACAATAATCATATAATTATAATTATACGATTACTACAAAGTTTCCAAGTTAGCCTTAATTATCAATATTGATTTTTTTTAATTTAATAATAATTATTATTTAAAAAAAACAAATATTCATATAATCAAGGCTAGTGAAAAATTAACTTTCAGCATTCAATTTTGTTACTCTTCAAGTAAGGTATTTATAGATAAAAGATTGGAGTTGAGAAAACTTTTATAAACGTTTAAAAAATTCTCCGTTTGATTTTTGCTTAAAATAAATTCACGAAAATATTTTTTTATAAACAAAAGAATAATTTTCTTGCATACAAAAGTGCATAACTTCAGGTATATATATACTTCAATTAACCTAATTCCTGTGCATGAAAATAAAACGTGTTATTTTAACTAAAAAAGATTTTACAACCCCCAATAAAATGTTGCATTTACCCAAACAAGTTAATTTCATCAAGTTTATTAATGCCAGGAAGAAAATAATTTTCCTACTGAGAGAAGTTTCTGAAAATTATTCTTAAACATTGAAACAAAAATAATTTTTAAGGCACTCTTCAACTATACGAAAACGATTTATTTAGTCATTGGAAATATTTGTTTATTTAATAATTAATACTAAATTGTTAAAATCGGTTTTAATGTTCTTTCTAAGACTTTCCCAGGACCTAAAAAGCGAGAAATGAAGTTCGCAGTTCTGCTGTCCACAGTAAAAATCCAGTAAGTCGCATTTGCCATAAGAGCGAAAATCGAATAACAAAGCTAATGAACGCTCGCCCTTATGGCAAATGCGACTTACTAGGTTTTTATTTTGGGCAGCACAGTTGTAGTCACGAACCAAGAAGAAGTTTACCTAATTTTCTGTTATCCTAAATCTTTTCCGTTTTTGAATATTTATCTGTTATTAATTAATTAAACATTTCTTTCCAGCATCGATAATTTCCTGAGAAAAGTGACTTAAAAAAAGTTTAATTAAAATCAAAACATCTAGTAAAATAATTTTTTGTAACATTCTAAGAGGAGTGCAAATTTTCTTTTTCAATTTAAAACACAACAAGAAGAGAAAGATCATTTTCTCGAAAATTCTCACTGGAAAGAAATGAAAAAGTCACGTCTCATTAATTTCTAGAATTTATTATATGTTTCTTTCTGCTGAAGAAATTATCTCGACAATAACAGGAACAAACCACGAATTATTGAACGACACACACACACATATATATATAAAGCAAAAAGCTGTTCTTTCAAGTAGAATAATGATTAATAGAGGTCTTTATCTTTCTGTTTCAGGTGAGTTGACACTAGACTTTATATTGAGGGAAAAAGATTATAGTTTATAACCAGGAGAGAGAAGCAACGAAACTGGGTTATCAGGTATTTTGGACATTTTTGTTTTGCCCATTTGATCTCTATTTTCTTTATTTTCATTTTTTTAAAGATTTATATACGTACAAAAGTATAAAAAAAACTACGTCGATTTATTTTCGTCTTGATTCTCGATTTAGATCTATTTTTGGCAAAATCCCAGTAACTCCCGCAATTCCCATTGAAAAAGATTGTCTGTTTGCCCGATGTATCATTCATTTGCTTTTAGAATCAAGTAAATTCTCATAATTTCTCTCTTAGCGTATGTGTATAAAACGAGAGCGGAATTCTCTCCAATTCAAAACCATCGTTGGGTTCATCCTTTTCAGTAATTTACTCGCAGTTGACGCGATTCGATCTATTTATAATCGTATCCAGAGTTCGTGTGCCACGATTGAAATCGATGGAGACTCGGACGATAGTTTTCGGGACAAGTTAAAAAAAGAAAAAAAAAACAAAAGTACCTGGGAAAAATGTACAAATAAAGAAACTACTAAAGTTTTTCAATACAACTATTTTATTATTAAGGGGTTACATCCAGTCAGACAAGATCCCGAAAATAAAAACTTTGCTTTAATTAGCGCAGATCATTCCATTGAGCATCAGAATTGGAAAATTCAGTTTCTAATAAAGTTATAAAATATAAAGTCTATATACTTTTTTTGATTAAAGTTAATCTTTTATCAAAGCAGTTTGAAAATTTAATAGGTATATAATTTTTTCCCGTCTCGAGATTGTACGTGCAAAGATTTACGAGTTCTTTAAGAATAATTCTTTTGTGCGTCTGGTGATGGTCGTTAGCAAATATATAATCCGTTGTTTTCTGTAGTCGCTGATTTTTCTTATAACTTTGAAAATATAAACTTTTATATGTAAAAAAAATATTCAAATCTCCTTCTTGTATGAAGCGTGCTTAAGAGAACGTTTATAAAAATCTGTGAAAAATGATTAAAGTCTATATTCAAAATGCTTCTCTTATGTATGAACATGTAACTCATATTTTATATTCATAAATCCGTTTCTTAGGTCTATTTGCGTTTCGAGTCCTTTTGTTACTATAACTCACGTTCTCTTCAGACTACTTTCAAATCCGATATCAAGCATTTTTCTTACATTTTTCTTGAACGCAACGAAAGAAAGCGGAAGCATTGCTTCCAACATATTCGTGTACGATTGAGGCTCGAAAATAAAATGAAATTCCTTTAGTAAGATCAAAGATCTTGAGTGAAGTTTATGAGTAAAAGAAAGACAAAAAAAAAAAGAAATCTATTGGAAAAATTCATGACTCGTATATTTTTCAATGGGATATAATTTATCGAAAGAATAAGTAAAATTTTAAATTTAAATTTTTTTTTAAACTATTATTCAATTCTTTGTACGCTTTCCAAAAATATTACAGGGGTGTGATTTTGTAATTTCACTTTGACTTCGATTCGATATTGCCTTTGACTATTGACTTTGACTTTGACAAATTGAAATTTTATGAAACTACAATTAGAAAAATTTTTTTTTGACATCAACAAATATTCTTTTGTCATTATTTGTGTATTGATTACATTACAGTATTTAATTAATGTAGTAATGACAATTTCTGAATGAGTCAAAGTCAAAGTCAATATCGAATCGACAGTCAAAGTGAAATTACAAAATCGCACCCCAGGGGCAACTCTTCTCGTAGCGTATGAAAATTGATCTTTTATATCGATTTTTTTAGAGAAAAAACTAACATTTTTCCGTTCAACTATCTATTGTCAAAAAATACAAAATACCCAATTAAAAATTCCAATCTATTATTTAAAAATTTTCGGAAAAGGTTTGAAAATATTTCGAGTGAAGGTTGACATGCGGATCTGTATTTTAGAGCTAAAAAAAAGTCGGCAAATTACAGTAATAATTTTGTCTTCTTAAAAGTTTAAAGACACTTTTCGTGTGAAACTAGTGTCTATTGTAAAAGAAAAAAAAGAATAAAACAGAATTATAGTATTGAGTCATTTCCTTGGGTTAAAAGGAGTAGGAAATATTTCTCACGTACATTTCTTTTTTTATTTCTTTTTTTTTAAAAAGACTATGACCTATTTTAAACAATCAGCTTGTTCAGCATGACTCGTTTCTTAAAAAATACTAAGAAAACTGTTCCCTACTTTCTAAATTGTACATCTTCATTTTTCTTCTTCTTCTTCATCTTGTTTATTCTTTCGTTTGTTTTCTCAACCGCTTTACAATTAAATGCACGAAATCAATAACATTTTTATATTATTTTTCTATAGTTACTCTTTGTCTTAAAAATTATTTCAATTCGCTTGACAAATGTATCTCAAGCAAAATATATATTTATTTAAATATTTTTACCCAAGTTCGTATCGTTTATGAGAAATTAAAAAAAAATTATATGTCATTTTGAAACAAAAAGCGAGACCAAAGTTTTTAATGTCCACAATACCCTTTATAACTCTAGCCATTGAAAAATGAATCTAGAATACCAAATATTGTTTAAACTTTTGGGTACAGTTTCCCCCCCCCCCTCTCTCTCTCTCTCTCTCTCTAAATACTCGGAAGTACTTTAAACTTTCGTTTTTATTTGGATTCGTAAAAGTCTGTGCAATTCCCAGTCACGTTTCTTTTACTGCTAAGCTAAGTTGGTCAGAGCTTTAGAGGAAGATAATAGAGGTTGTCTCATTTTTTTTAATGAAAAAAAACCAGAAAGTGTCTGTTTAAAAAGTGTGCGTACTTTTTCCCCATTAAAAGTATTTTTTATATTCTGTGCTTTACTCGTTTGCTTTTTTTTAATAACAAGGGAGTAAATTTAAAGACAAAATCACAATCCAAAATAAGTAGAAAGAAAATTTTGCAATATAATTTAAAGCTTTGTATAATCGTATATGGAAGAGTGTAAAAGAGAGAATAACTTATCACATTTAAAAAGAAAATTATTTCGTAAACATTATCCATGTGAGTCGATAATAAAAAATTACCGCTACATTGTGTAAAGACTAATTATAAAATATTAGAAAAAAAACTTTAGAGCAAAAATAAATTTTATAAAATTGACATCCATTATTTACAATTACGAGGAATTACCTTCATTCTGGAGGGAGATAATTGCAATTATTTAATACCAGTACGGCGTCTGTCACGAAATGCATAATAATTAATATAATTATATTCTGAGACGTGAAACTCGTGTATAATAATATAATTTACAAAGTTAATAATCCTTGCTTTTTCCTTCAAGTTTATTAGTATTTCATATAAATTTCTTTACAATTAATCAAAATTTCGCTTTCTATTCTACACTTTAATTGTAGATTTATAAATCATTTTTTTATATTTATAAAAATTATTTATCCAACCTTTTTGTTTTACAATAATTAATTATAAATCACAAGTCAATTATATTTAATAATAATCTATTACAATTTACTCATTAATTTCTTCTAGTTTTTTCTTCTACTGATTTTTAATAAACTTTATATATCTAAATTAAATCTTATTCTTTTTCGAATTATTGTGTTTTTCTGTAAATACAGTCAGGTCCCACAAAGTTTCTACGTTCGAAACTCAATAAGTGAGACATGACTGTAGTTATAAACCAGAAGTGAATAAGAAGTAAAATAAAATTTAAAAACATTTTTGTATATATGGAATGAAGGAGAAAAATTTTTTAAATTTATTTTCCTTTGAGTTACTAGAGAAAAATAAAAAATATATTAAAAAATGAGAAAAGTCGATACAAAATTCTATTTTACTGAGAGCAAAAGAGTTGTTATTTGAAAGATATAGTCATATTCTATTTGGAGAAGAGTCATTTTCGTAATATTCGTGCACATTGCAAGGCGCGATGAGCGCCAAAGGAAAGATTTTAAGCACCGGAAGCTGGGCTTCTTTCCATGGCTGAGCTTCCGCTCGGTGACATTGCACAGCGAGAGAAAAGTTTCTTCGCAAAAGGAGTTGTCTTTGTTCTCTTTACAATTTTAACGTCCAACGAGAGAAGTCCCTCCCATGAGACTTCATCGACGATGCTCACCTCTCTACTTTTTCCAGACTAATTAGAATAATGTGCTTATTAAAATAACTTGAAAAAATCTGCGTCCCCGGAGAATGTTCTTTTCCCTCATTTGTCTCTTTTTTTCTGCAACGGAATATACTCTTTTTTTTACTCCCTTGATGCTAGGATTAAGTATAAATATCACTCGACCATTGCGATGGATTTCACGCGCTCGTAAAACCGATCTTGCGGCTTTCAGGTTTCTGTCTTTTATCGAAAATGAGCATCAGGTCAGCACAGTCAATTCTCGTTGGGAATTGACCGTTTGATAAAATCTTTCTAATACGACAAAATTGTTTTACACGCAAAAAGAAAAAAAATATTTTAAAAAAGGATTAGGAAAAATCTATTCAAAGCTCTTTTATCATACGTTTGCAGTTTGCAGGAAAATTACTCTATACTTTTGTGAAGGATTTTTTTCTTCTACTGATTTTTAATAAACTTTTCATACCTAGAAATCTTCCTCTTTTTCGATTGATTAGCATTTTTTCTTCTACTGATTTTTAATAAACTTTATTGTAATAACTCTTCCTGCTTTTCGATTCTATGGTGTTTGGACTTACCTGTTTCGTGTAAGGGAGTTGACTGAGGTCGAACTGTGACTTTTGTTGTGATGCCATCTATATTTGCTTTATTATTAAAGGTGTGAGATTTGTGAGAAAAAGTGAAAATGAAAAAGATTTTATGTATAAGGGCAACAAAAAGATGATAATGAAAGGAAGATTGGATGAAAAAGAAAAGTGGATGAAAGGGAAAGAAAGGAAGTGAGTGTCTCTATCAACAGCATAAACAACAATATGGGTATCTCGTCGCAACTGTGCGATACGACAGCAACATTGTGATATACGAGAAGTTTTCTCAATGCGGCTGATGCTATTTTGAGAGAGAGAGAGAGAGAGAGAGAGAGAGACGCCTGCACCATCTACGTTTCTACGGTATACTTAAGGCGGGAAAAAAGGTTTCGTAACGATAAGCAGCCTTAAGGATATATGAACTCTGGTGGTTTTTCCCGCGGGAATGTAAGACGCCCGTCCTCGGGCATCTCGAGGATTTCACCAGCGAATTTGATTCACGAGGCAGCGACTTGGAATATAAACGATGATTTACGAGAATCTTAAAGCCTCCCCCTCACACCGCCAAGTTGGGATCTATCGTCGTCTGTCCTACCTTCCTTCCTAACATTTTTCCTTTCCTTTCACTCATATCCGTTACTTTCCACTATACCACATCGCATTATTCACTACGCTAGTCTTTGACGTGTCACTATACAACAACGACAGCAATGCATATTGCATCTCTATTTGCAAAACAAGATGAATTTCTTGCCTCCCAATTCATGAAAACAAAAAAAGAAATCTTCCTTTTCTTATCTAAGAAAATAAACATTGTAGAATTTATTTCTCTTCATCAAGAAACGAATTTTGTTTCCTTAAGTTTATTTTCTGCAATCTCTAAATGGAAATTCTCTAGGAAATTTAATTTGATACAATTTTCAATTAAGATTTAGTTTCCACTGTAAGTTTCCCTGTTCCACTGTCGGTAAAGTAGATGTAGATGGCGGCACTGCAGATTTCTTAGTCATTACTTGACAAATCGCTGTACTACTAGGTCGAAAGTATAAGATCAACAAGAGATCAAAGATGATCGTTTAATTGAATTGAAGAAAAATTGTGTCAAAATCAAAAGAACAGTGTATAAGTTTATTTAAGATCAGTAGAAGAAATTTAGAAAAGTAATGTTACTCTTTAGTTTGTAAAAATACCTCAAAATTTTTTTTATTTAAGTTAGGTACTTTAGATTTAAAAATTAAATTTACATCCGTAAAAGGAATGTGATATGGAAGAAATATAAAAACAATAGGTTGACAAATAATTTGAAATAAATATTCAGAAAACAGAAGGCAAGGAATGACTTTACGTAAATAATGTAGGACAAAGGGTTTTATTAAACTTTTTGTTTACTTATTTTTGTTGCCATCTTTTTAACGACTCCAGGCTGCCTATAGAATGAAATTTACTTCCCGATGTTTTATTTTGTGTGATTCAGGATAATAAGTACTCTTTTGTATATAATCTGTTTCGTTTGCTTTATCATTTCTGTTTTGAATTTTACAAAGGAGTAACGAAATTGTGTAAAATAATAATACTTACTCTAATTCCTCTTTCTCGAAATATTTACCAAAGTATGGAAATTTATTTTAATTTATGACTTCATATTGCAATGAATCCTATTTACATTCCTGTTGTTTCATATTTAAATTACTTATTTGTTTTTAATAACGAAATATTTCTAGTTAAAGAGTTATTTAATTTTAAACAAATTAAAATTTTTAAACGTTTGTGTTCGCAAAATTAAATTTTAATAAAACGTTTAGTTCAATTTTGAAACTA
Organism: Leptopilina clavipes; assembly: GCA_001855655.1. Classification (NCBI taxonomy): domain Eukaryota; kingdom Metazoa; phylum Arthropoda; class Insecta; order Hymenoptera; family Figitidae; genus Leptopilina; species Leptopilina clavipes. The sequence goes on from JUFY01035006.1 coordinate 37,114, forward strand.
TTTTCTTAAGGAAAATTAAATTTTTAGTGAAATTCAATTTTTTTTGTTTTTTTTAAGAATACATAAAATAATTCGAGGAGAAAAATAAATTTTATTTTTTTATTGTTATTTTTCTAGGTTTGGTTGCTTAAGGAATGTTTATATTCTCATTGAGAAGAGGGTGACTGTCATAAAGATTGCATATCTATATATATGTGGGATACACCCTTATCTTTACGTTTCAATTAGTTCGTTACTGACTGACATATTTTTTCTGTCAACCAAGTAATTCATCATTCTTGTTCATTATGCGTTTGGTAAAATACTACCCAAGTACCTAAAAATTTGCATTTACTAAAAAAAGCAAAGAGTTTCAAAAATTTTTTTAAACTATTCCATGTAAATAATTTTTTTTCTATTTCATTTAATTAAATTCTTTATGCCTCATTGATAATAAAAATAAGGGATATAAAGTAAGATAAAATTTTTCTACAAACTAGGTACTGTTTACTGTCCAATTTTGCAATAGTGATAGTGTGAAAAATTTTGTCTCCCAAATAAAATGAGTCATCAAAAGTTTCAATCTGATGAAACTTAAAGTTTCATCCGATTGAAACTTTTCATGTCTCCTTTTATTTCGAGATAAAAAGTGTGTTGACTGGAAAAGAAAACTCAGGTTATTAACGTTTCGTTTAACTTTTACTTCAATTGGAACTCTTCTGCTGCTTCTCTAATACGATTTCCTTTTGCAAATATAGAAGTTATTGAATTATTATTTTTATTTGGGAATTGTATTTTCTAAATTTTTTTCCTCGCTAATATAAAATATATATTATATACTGCAGAGTTATTGAAACTGTGCGGACTCTTGCGGGGGTAAGGAAAATTCTGCAGCAGCGGTCTGACAACAGAGCGATTAATACGTGTCGCTGCCCTCTTATAAGCAAGCCAGTAAATTAAAAATAACTTCCTCTGATAAAAACAATTTTATATTCGCTATCCTATCCTTTAGAAAATTATTAAAATAACTTATTTTTAGGAAATATTTGGTTTATTTATAACTACCGTTATAAGAAATACTAATATAGGTTAAAATTTAATTATATTTGACATTTACGTTAGTTTTCAGCTTTGAATTTAAAATAAAATCCGGAATAGAATTCCCCGTAGTATTTTTAATTCGAAACGAAATCATTAATTATCTTAATAAAATATTTAAAAATGTTTAAATAATTACAAAAATTATGTATATTTTTTCATGAGTCAAAATCTTGTTACGTTTGAATTGATTGGCGATTTATTTCTTCTCTTCTACTGATCTTAAATAACACTTTATCGTATACTTTATCAAGCCTGACCACGGGAGCCGTTTAAGCGGACCCTCCTTTACAACTCCTCCACTTCCTGGGTTGATTCTCTGACTGGTTGGATTACCTTTCCCCTCTAGAACACTTATGGCTACACGCTTACGGCGTATTGTCTTCAATAATACTCAAGAGTATCCAACAAGAAGCTTATTATTATGTGACGAATGTTGGATAAACGATATATTATTAAATAAAAATCTATCGAGGGGAAAATTAAGATCCGTGAGAATCTGATGAATGTCATATTCATTATAGCAATAATAATTTTCCGCAAGAGTTGATTTTGAAATGGGTCGTATTCGTCGGACATTATAGTCATTCTTGAATGAATATATTCGTGTCCTTTGGATGATAGAAGATATATGGTCAATTCCCTTTTCGTTTAATGTATCTTTAGTGTCCAAGAGCACTAAAATTTCTAAAACTTAATCAGCACACGTTACATTTTGTTCTGAATATATACTAAAGTCACTTAAACGAAGCAGTCAGGACTATTTTCCTATTTCTATCCACTTCTTCGCTTACTCGACAATTCTCCAGAACAATGTGAAACACTCATAATTTTCCCCCGACACTCAAAATATTTTACTTACATTGCAAGTTACAAATTTCTCTTCTTTCATTAAGGGGTTAAATCCAGTTAGACAGTCGAAAACAGTCGATATTTTAGGAATTTTTTCTGAGAAAACTATTGAGTATTTCAATTTAAAAATTAATGCACATATAAAGGGTACTTTGAACTTTATATTGACATATTTTATTTATGAAAATAATTTTTTTTAAACTTCTATAAAGAATTTGCGGGAGCTCCTCCGAAGCGAGGCGTCTTGCAGTGAGCAGGATATTTATGGACTTGATCATCTAGAATAAAAAAACCAAAGTGGATGTAACCCCCGAAGACCAATGTGGTATAAAAGAAATGTTCTTAAATAATTTTTCAATATTAATAATATAAATTAACAATGATTGAAAAGCGTCAAAAATTTTTTGAAAAAATTAAAAATGAAGACGTCCTAAATTCTCAGTGGGATAAAATACGTTTTACGAAAACGCTTCACTCTCTCTTTTGAAATGAATTTTCTTGAAAGGTTGTAATGAAAGAAGTCTATCCAATTCACTTCCACTCCAATCCTTATTTCCGGGCTAATAATTTTCAAAAGAAACTTCGCGAACAAAAGACAACAGCGGCAAGAAATCAGCGGAGGAAAAACGAAACTGAGATTCACGACGGCTGTGCCAGAAGCAATCTAGGACGCAAAGCTATGTCTATGAAACTCATATGCAGAGTTGCATATATACTACCAAACGCTGCCTGTGCACTAAACGAGTTCATCTTTACTCGGTTCTCAGCAGCGCAGAGCACTTTTCTTTTTTTGGTACGTTTTTCTTCCCATACGATTCGCATTGCAGTGGATCTTATGAATAAAATGAGTTTTCAAGATTCGTTAAGAAGTCCCAGTAGCGAGAAACTTGGCGAAGTCGTGCTTGCTCACATTTTGAGATAGCGAACATTGGTGAGGATTAACTCCTGAATTCCCTATCGATAATGTAACGAGATCGGGAAAAAGTTTCATTTCCTAGACGGTGAAGACGACGACGACGACAGTTTCATTGGATAACTTCCGCAAATTTGGAAAACTTAAAACTGTTGGTTCTACTTTGTCTTGAAAAAACGTTGTCCACCCTTTTGATTATACTGACAAGTGGAATGTAAAGTTAAATTTCTTGTAAAAGTATTTGAAAAAATTGGTTAAAGTGAGTTTCTTTTTTCTTAACTAGGAGTAGTTCTCGATGTGACCTTCACCTTATGTTAAGAGTTTCAGACATCTATTTTTCTTTTGTTTGAACACTTAAAACTTGCTTAAACCGATGTTCATGAAACTCATGTTAAAGGAGCATTTGTTTTCTTATGAAACGCCAACTACTTTATTTCTTTTTCCAAGAGAGACCCTTTTTCTACTTCCACTTAAATAACCTTTATCTTCTGCTTTAAGAATTATGTAATGATCATAAAAATTCTCCTGGACATTTTTCTTGGTAGCTTTCCTCTTGTTTCTCACTTGATCAAAATAATAATCAGAATAGTTAATGTAGTGAGGATAAATTTATCACATTGATAAAAAATGCAAACGTGGTGTATGCAAATATTAATTCATTCAAGTTAAGGTTCTCTTAACTTAACTTTTTCTTTAAGAAAAAGGGAATTGCTTGAATGGAATTTATTTAATTTCGTAAATTATTGGAGGGTGTTAAAAATATTTTTTCTGCTGATTTTTAATAATGGAAATTAATTTTAAAGGCCGTTTGTTACTTGAACATCCTAATCAATATTCGCTAATCAAGAGAACAAATTTTCTACTGTTGCAAGAAATTTAATTGTAAATCAAAAGTAGGGGATCTACGTTTGCTATTAAATCTTTCTGAGCTGTGCTGCATCTCTAGAAAGAGTGATCTGTCGCTGTTGTAAAGGCCTCTTTTATAACAATAGACTCCGCCCAGTCGCGCTTCGATTTGAAATACAGACAATAGAAGTATCCTACGAAAAAAAGAGCAACCCTTGTGTAAAAGGAACAAAGACGGACGAAATCAGGTTCTTGAAAAAAGCGGAAATAAAAGCTGTCTCGTAATGTCACAACTCCCTTGGTATCCTGAAGCCTTGCAAAGAACGTCTCGCCCCTTATCTTTTTTAGAAAGACGTCTACACTGTGCACCTCTAAAATATAACCAGGAGGGATAAAATTTTTTTTCTTTTTATATATCTTTCTCCATTTTACATGTTGATAAGTTATTTTAGAACTTTTCCTAAATAGAGAAATTTCTTCAGCGTAAAATAAGTTGGGAATCAATTTTGAATTTTTATCGAGGGAAATAATATTATTTACTCAAGGCTATTATATCATTTGCGGAAAATGTTACACGGAATACCCTGTAAATTGTGTCCCATCATTGACGATTTTACCACTAGAGAGATAGCTCTACTCGTCGTTTTCAAAAGCAGAGAGCAGACGTATCTTTCATCTCTAATCCCTAGCCATCCACGTATTTTGTATCTCTAAAAAGCGGATAGTATATTGATATTTTTCTGCGTAAAAGAAGATGAAATAAAAATTGAAAAATAATTGAAGCAATTTTTTATTTTAACGAGAAAAAAAATTACTAACAATATTCTCAATTTTTCAAAAATAAAATAAAATTTAACAAAATATTTAAAAATTTATTTTACTGTAAATTTTTTTTCTGCGCTAAATAATGTTTTATGCAAGAGTATGAAATTCACAAAATATGCGAGGATCTATAAATTTTCACTGGTTTTTAACAAAGAATTATGGAAGCTAAGTGGACTTTAAGAGTTTTCATTTGTATAATTTTAATTCAAACCTGTACAATTCAAAATGAAGTACTAGTAATATTATATGTAAACTTGAAGAGACATTTAGAATTTCTGTTTCAGTATAAGATCTCTCAACATTTACTCTTGAGTAGATCAAATTATACTACTTCCACTGACAAAATGTATATATTATTTGGAATGTTTGAAATTTAATTTTAGAAATTCGGAACAAGTTTATTCTTCATTTTCTCGCTTATTTGATTATAATTTCTGATAATGATCCTGTTCTGCATACCACCCTGTGGAAATTTCTTCACTCTTTAGAAACAATGCCTGAAAGGACTCGAGTGCAATCTTGGAAGGCCAATTAACTTTTCCAATTTCACTTCTAACTAAACTGGAAAGTTTCTAATTCATTCCTTCTCTATTATTTCAACATTAATTGAAAAAAGCCAATGAAAGGTCTCATTTCAAAAAGTTTTAATTAATCTAAATTATTTAAAAGAATAAATTTTTTAATACGATATTTTAAAATTAAAAAGCAATGGAAAAAATGATTTTTCCTTTTTGAAAAATTTTTAATTTAGTAAGAAGAAGAAGAAGAAGAAGAAGCATTTTCAAAAATTAAATTTTCTCTCATTAAAAATTCTAATGAATTATTATTTAGTTTTATATTTCGCTTTCAGAAAATAGAGAAAATAAGAAAGATTCGCGGGTTAATTAGCTTAAAGCCGACTTTAATTATTAATTAAACGAAAACAAGTATAAATTTTTGTTTATTAAAATTTTCTGCTTTTATGATTCGTATTATGAAACGTAACGAGAGTATTAATTATGTTACGTTAATGAATTATTTGAACATGCGATAAAACAAATTGCTGAAATTCCAGAATTTTTTTTTCTGTCCCTATAGAATATATTTTTCAGATTTTTTTTCAGATTCAACAAAGTTTCTTCGTTACAATATAAACAAATTTTTTTCTATCCATTCAAAATAATTTGCTTATTTGAAATTAAATTATTAACAATTTTTTTTTTATTTTCTCTAAGACGAATTATCTGAAACAGAAAAGAAAATATTGAAAGCAAAAACAATAACAGTTTACAACGAAAACATTTAGTTTTGAGATAGTGTCGAGACAATTTATGTGTAAATATTCACGAGCAAAGTTTCTCCCACATTTTTTGAAATTGTTTACCCGAGAAAAAGGCGGTTTTGAATAATCCAGTTTCTACGATAAATTTACAAAATTTCACCCTCTGTCATCCGTAAAGTTATATGAAAGAAATAAGGATGCGTCTCTAAGATATCGCTGGTGAAAAATCACATTTCACGCTTCTTCTCAAGAAAAGTTTTCATGCTACACGTTCGTCCTTGCCATCTTAAGAGAATCTCGTCCTGTGAGTTTTTTTGGCCTTCGACAGCGAGTAGCTTGAATTTTTTATCTTGACCCCTTTGAGAAAAAGTCTTTTGGAGACAAAGCTTTATGGCTTCGAGTTTTCAACTGCGGTAATAAAATCCACAAACAATAATATCCTTTTGTTGAAAGAACGTCAGCAAAGATATACTATGATAGCGGGGAGAAAAAAAATTGGGTTGAAGAAGTAGACAGAAAATGACCAAAGGCTGCATTGGATTCGTATCGTTTGCAGCAAGAGTTGGTCAGGTTCCCGTGGGAGATTCGAGACTGAAGTCAAAGCACGAAGTGCACTTCCTTGTAAAACAGCGCGACCCGGAGCGGAAAAGAGTGCGGTGTTGGCGATACCTGATCAGAGAAGAGAGTCCATCGGGACAGAAAAAACCATGGAAAGTTTTCGTATGCTGCGAATCGACACTACCTTTTTTTCTCCCTTCTTTTATTGCGTACTCACCTTTCTTTAAGGGGGTGGACACTCGGAAACGCCTCTGGAGATCTTCATTTTTGACCTAACTTTATAGGTGGAACGTTAAAGTTGATCGAGAAGGATTTTAGTGCTAAAAGCATTCCAATTTACTTGTTGTTCTACTCTCCGATATATCTCACAAGATATATAATATATTATCTTTAGATATACTTCATGGGGACCTAAGTCAAAGAGAGCCACACAAATTTACCTTTTTTAAATTTTTTGTTCAACTCTTAATTATTGATAAAAATAATAATAAGGGTGGCTGGTTTAATTAATTATTAAAAATAATAAAAGTGAATTAATAAAAAATTATCCAATTCACATTTACCTGCAAGTAATGGATTTTTCCGTATCAAATGTCTTTCGTCAAAGATCGGCAGAAAAGTAGTGGAGGGGGGTTCTAAATGTGCATGCGTATAAGGTATGATTTCAGGTTATAAATTCAGGATCTTTGATGTGTTTAGTCATTCTTTCTTCTGTTCGCAAGTGCAGCAGTCATTTAATATTTTTTTGTTATATTAAACTCTTCACTTTCTATGCACTGAAAAAAAATTTATTTGATTCAAATAATGAATTACTTGTCTACTATCAAATAAATATTTACTTGAACCAAATAATTTTTTTTTTAATCAAATAATTTGTAAGTGAAATAATAATTTGTCTTTGAGTCAAATTTAGTTGACTTAGAATTTGTTTAATACAAATAAATATTTATTTGATAATAATCAAGTAATTCATTATTTGAATCAAATAAATTTTGTTTCAGTGTAGTAAAATAAATAAAAAAAGTTCTTAAATCGTTGATTCGCTCACTATTTATTTTATTTTAGCCCTTTATTTGTTTTTGCCATTAAATATAATTAAATAAGTTGATTAAAAATTAATTTTCATTGTATAGAAAATATTAAACTATATGTGAAAATTGACTTGTTTAATATTATCTTGTCAATTATTAAAAATGTAATTGACGTTAGTAGATGTTTGAAATTGAACATTAGATATTTTATGGATTTCTCGCTTTCGATCATAAAACCCGAGTATGTTTAGTTGGTAAATAAACTCGCCTTTTGTAAATATAAAACTACTCCTTTTATTTGTAATAAAGACCAAAAAGGGACGTCACGTAATTACTTAAGAAATTTCTTTTGTTGAATGAAAAGGGATATATAAGTTTTTCATGATCTCTTTTCCTTAATGTCCTTGCACATTATGAGAGGAAGTAAATTTTGCTTTTGTTTCATTAGCAGTCAATTAGGAATCCTTCATAGTCTTTGTTAGAATGTTATCAAAGCGCCTCTGATTCACCTCGAAAATCAAGTTCGCAAATTGAATTCTCGAGATGAATATCTTCCAACCGAATTATTCTAATCGACTATATAGTTATATCGAAATTAATTTCCAGATATTAATTTCCTGAAAACAATTTAACTCCAAAAGCATTCCGGTATTTAACTGTATAAATACAATTTCAGAAATTGAAATTTCAAATATTTTCAGTGTGTCTCGTACATCGGAGAATATTAGGCGCAAGAATTTAATATAAAATATTTTCCATTTAACGGAATTGTCTAATTTAATTTAACAATATTTCATGTTTTTAATTATTAATAATTATAGGTATTTAATTAAACAGCTATCTTAGGAATATTTTTGCAATTGTTTGAAAATTCGCTTTTATGTAATATTTTTTAATAAAATTTAATCCGATATTTTTTTTTTATTGTTTCAGGTGAGTTTAATCACGTAAAATATTCACCATTAGTATATCCTGGTAAGTTTTATATATTTTTTTCTCAACATTTTATATCGAATTTATGACTCTTGAAATATGGTGGATAAAAATGAAGAAATACGAACTGTGAATGGAGATTTGGAATATTTTTTTGAATTTATTGTCTTTTGCAAATTACTTGCAGAAAAGGCGCAGAGTAAATGATTGTTGCAAGTAATCTGAACTCGATGAATTCAGTTCTTTTCTGTTCTTTTCTGTTTTTTTTGCCAATTAAGAATCAGGAGCAACTAGAATTTTATGGATAAAAATCGATAGTACTGGGTTACTGTTCTGGACAAATTTATAGGGTAGAGTTATTGGATGCCCTTCGCGATTGTGTTTTATGTGCAATTTGCATGAACAGGGGATGAAACGTCAAAGAGCGAGGGAACGTAAGTTATGACTCTCGCATCCCTTTTTTTTTAGTTGCATGTCGATTGTAAAATCCAAATCTAAGTCAAAATTGATTGATTTATTTTGTCGTCTCAAATCAACGGATAATTGCTGCATTTTTAAAGTTGTTTTTCAAAAATTAAAAAATGGGAAAAATGGTAAATTTGGAAAATAAATTAAATTGTTATTAATAGGGGGACGGGGGAATATTTTGAATCTGTAAATAAATTTATGCTTGGCCGTTTGAAGGTGTAATGTAAATGGAGTGTTAAAGACATAGGGTGAAATTATATATGAAAATTTTAACTAAGTCTTGTTAAGTCTCAGTGCCGATCGTACACTCGAATACCTTAACGGGTGGGTTCCTGATTTTCCTTGGCATATTATGGAAACGCAGTCTCGAAGCATAGAGGGTGGCCGCATAGAAATGGGATTTTACGCTTCTAGCAAGTAATTATCACATTCCCTATATATATACACATAGAAAGGTGCTTTCAACAAACTAAGCCAATGATAAAATTCGACGCTTTGAACAGGAGACACTTTATAGGCGAAGCTACCCAATTTTCATTCTTGTGTGTGTCTTGAATCTTTATAGACTCGAGCTTTATATCTTTCTACATCTAGCAACACTAAAAATTCAATAATAATACAACAATTCTAACAAATTTATTATATATTGTAAATCTCAATTAATAATTTTAATGACTTCTTTTTGGATACCGAACACTTTAACAACGGTAAGTTTTTTAATTATGAAAGTTAAGCTTCATACTTTTCTCCCTGATCTGGGTTAGTTTAATTTAATTAAATTTCCATGAAAATAGGTTTTGGTTTGATATCGATCCACTTTTAGTTCAAGGAGTATAAATTCATTCCATCTGTAATATGCTTTTCTTTTAGATATTTATTCTACAGTTTTGAAAATTTCCTTTTACTTCTATCTCAAAATTAGAGAATTCGAAAAAGTAAAGTATTGAATAAAATTCTTTTATTTTGTACCAGATTTTTCACTACTTTCTTTCTGGCTTCCTCAGGGGTTGACCTGAAGACTCAACACTGCTGTTCAAAGTAAAAACCTAGTAAGTCGCATTTGCCATAAGGACGAGCGTCCCTTAGCTTTGTTATTCGACTTTCGCTCTTATGGCAAATGCGACTTACTAGGTTTTTACTTTAGACAGCAGGCAGCATCCTCCGCTGCATTCGTCGCTAAATACTTTATTGCGCCTTCCTTTTTCCATATCTTACTTAATTTTCAACCAGATTAAGTTAAAAGTATGTAGAATCTTAGGAAAATGGAAGGAAATCGATTTTTTTTAATGGTACAACTAGGGGTACCTTAAAAAAATTGTTAAAATTCAATATGTGAAAGAAAAATTTGATAACATTTAAATATTCGATGCTAATTTGCCTTGTTCGCTAATTTATAGTATTACAATAGAGTTGTTTGGTTTAATTGTTATTTACCTATTTTTATCTTCTCATTAATGTCATTGTACGGGATGGACAAGAGTCTGCACGAAATTGCAGGTTACTGCTTAGTAATAAGAATGAATTACGCAAACAAGTCACTAATTATCCTACTTTCAAGCAACACACGACCTTGAGTAAATCGGTCACACGTTTCTCAACTATCACACCATGACACTCCAACGATATCAATTTTAAATCGAATAATCGAGTAAATCCACCAATAGTTTCAGTTCTCCAAATAGTATTTAATACTACTAATACTAAAAGGACATTTTCATTTTATTTGAAAAAAAAATATTTTTCTCTATTTTGTTTCCCCAATTTAGCATGTTGGTTTTTTTTATTCACTTTGGACAAAGATTTATTTACGAGTTGGTAGTTGAAAAAGACTATTTCTGGTTTCCAATTATCTCTCCCTCTCTCTTCTTTTTTTTGTCAAATTTTTTTCTCTCGATTGTCAAGCTAACTCGGAAATTGTTTTATTTGTTTGTTCTTAATTGCATAAACTTACAAAACACTGGATATAATTCTCGACGCAGACAAACTTCGTTTTGCGATGCGGGAGTTCTGCCTGTGGTTTTCCGAACCACAACTACGATTAATCCTGCCGAAACTAATTTGCATAGGTGAATTCCCTTTATCCAGTCCTATAAGCATGACTTTGCCCAGCTAGAGAAGTAAGAGAGAGATGTTAATAATTAGCAGCTAGAGTCAGCTCGTTGTTCAGACAAACGAATGGAAAAGCTTCAATTCACCTGTGCGCTGGGTTTGTTTTTACCCCTTTTGACCCTCAACCACTCCTTTACTGCATCTTTCCCATTAGCTTTTTTTCCCATTCCACAATTTTTCTCCTCTCTCTCTCTCTCTCTCTCTCTCTCTCTCTCTCTCTCTCTCTCTCTCTCTCTCTCTTTATCTCAACCCTTGTGGATATTGTGTGAATTCTGTGAGGTGCCTTGAAAGGCTTCATTCTCAACCTCTTTGCTTTGTTCTTCTTCTAATCTTCCTTCGCTCTACCACTGCCCTAATTTTCCTTTCAGTAATCATCCCAGGGGCGTTTAGCAACTCCGTTGCCGAATTCACTTATCAGACTAAAAGCCAAACTCTCCTGTTTTTGAAATTTTAGTTTTTAAGCTATTATAAACGTGCTGCAAAAGCGTACAGTGGATTACTGTTTCGGAAATATAAGGTTTTATGGTTCACTCTAGTTTTAAAACTATATATATTTAGACTCAATTTCAGAAATAGTAATCCTACTGTTCTAGTTTCCTTATGTGAAAAACTAGCGAGAAACTAACTCTTTCTAATATCACTATACTTTGAGAATTTTTAAATCTACAGATTCAAAAATTATTACAAAAATAAAAACCTAGTAAGTCGCATTTGCCATAAGAGCGAAATTCGAATAGCGAAGCTAATGGACGCTCGCCCTTATGGCAAGTGCGACTTACTAGGTTTTTATTTTGGACATCACATATAAATTGTTTATGTTTTAATGTCCACATTTTATTTTAAATTCACTGTCAACTTTATAATATCAATTTTCTCGTTTTCAAATTCTATTATTTGTAAAATAATCCTTTCTGTAAATTGTGGTAATTTATTATTGTATTATGATCATTTATTAATGATATAACACATTACAGATACTTGGTTTAAAAACTCCGGATAAACGTAAATATTTTATTATTTTAAAACATTCGTAAAATAATAATCATATTGCATTACTGTTAAAAGTTTAATAATTTTGGTTCAGTGAAATACATGTACTAAAGTTTACCAAATGTGGGTATTGTATATTTCAGTAGGTATACTATTTTACGAAACGTGATATGTTTGAAATTCGGTGATAATTAATAATAACTGATTTAATTGCATTTTGATTTCCTAAATATTGCAATATCTATTAGTGTTCAATGTTAAATTAATATATTTGTAACTCTCTCATCAAATCGCTTGATGCTCTCATTTCAATTAATATAGTACGCAATCCACACATAATCCATAGTTCTACTATTCTATTTAATATTTCACATTGAATTATTTCCAAAATTGTTAAATTCATTTCAGTTTTTTATTTAAAAATAATTACAATTAGTAAAAAAATTAGCATTTTTTTACGGTTAATTCCTTTTTGACAACTTTCTTCTTCGAACTTTTTGTTTTTTCTCTTAATGCTTTTCTTCTATCTTCCGATTCATCCGTTTTGCTTCTAAGTTTTTTATATTTGTTCTTTTGCTTAATTTCGTTCTACTCTAATTCAATTTCTGTTTAGTTCGCCTTCAAAAGCGAACTTTAAGAAAGTTATTTGAAAATTGTTTATATTTTGAAAGTTATTAGAAATTGATTACTGAATTAGAGATTATATTTCTTCTGCTGATCATTAAATAATTTATTTCATTGTATCGTTACGATTTTTTTCTGTTAATACAGTTCAAACTTTGGAAGCCAATTTCCTCAACTTGCTTTAGTCACTGATGCTCTTGCTTTTGAAATAATTTATTTTCCACTGTATTTTGGTCTTGATTAAAATGCACAGGAAGTTCTAATTTTGCTTTTCCTAAAATCCAACTTTCACTGGATAGTGTTATCCTACCAAACAAATAATTTAATTGGCATTTTTGTAAATTTTGTACTTTTATCCGCTTTCATTTTTTTTCTTTTTTGAAATTAAATGATAAAAGCTCTAAAATCTCCAAAGTGGTTAAACGATGAAAAAAACGTCATCTGAAATAATAGAAAAGCGATTGTCCACTTTAAAACTCCATTGGGCAATTTCCGGCAAACAAAAGGCTGTACCGCGGTCTAAAAAGTCTGTTAAAACGAAAGTGCGCGACTATATATAGTTATATAGAGACAATTAAAAATTGCCTGAAAATTGGTTACGTAATAATTGAACGTCCCCATTTGGTAGAACTCTTCCGGTGTAGATTTTCACGCGAATGTACAAGCGTCTGTCTGTCTACTGTGTTAATTGGCTTCCGGTTTTATATAGTGAGATGGTTCATGTAATGGATCCCAGTGGCTGTGATTCAGTAGCGGTGATAAGGGTAGAAACTACAAAGTGAGATATTTCTCTACCTCTTCTTCCCATTCCTACATATAAACCTCCATCCACACTCGCTATCAAGTCTATTTTCTACTCTCTGTCTTCATCCAACTTTTTTTTTGTTTTCTTTTTTTTTATTCTTTCATCAACTCGGAAAATAAAGTAAAAGCCATGTGTAGTGAAGCAAAGAGATTTCAGGCAACATGCCACATGAAGAAACTTTTATATTGCTAATATACCATTTTACACGCTTTGGGAATTAGACGATGAGGAAAAAGTTACTAATACTCCTTCTTGTCAGATATTGTTAAAAATATATATTTAAACTTGTTGAATTGAATGAAAGTTTATTTTTAAACAAAGATTAATCAAATTCGAGATACAAAAAGGGAAGAAGAATTGTTAACGAATTTTTTTAAGTTCTTAAAAATTGATTTAATAAGTGGAGATTATAATATTTCTTCTACTGATCATTAAATAATTTTTAGAAATAATAAATTGTAATAATATTAAAGAAAACAGAATTATTTCTTGATTTTCTGAAGTAAACTAGAGAAAAAGTTTTAATCTGAGTAATGATACGACTTTTTATGTTGATTAGAGTGTGAAAATAAGTAAAAGTTTAAAGGAAATTCATCAGTGGATGGGTTGCCATTACAAAAGCTGCGCTCATCTCACGTAGTTCAATTTACGACGTGAGGTCTGTTAGGTAGATAAGCTAAGGCGCCTTGGAAAACGATGACGAAGACAAGAGGCTGAAGGACCATGGAAACAACATTTTCCCTCCTTCTTCTTCTTCTTCCTGTGTCTTCCTTCCTTGAGAACGTAAAGCCACAAACTTACATTTACTTTCGCGTAAGTTCTCAAGAGTCGCGAATGGCTAAACTTCGTCGCCTTGCGCGACAATCTGCAGCCCTTCTTCCTTTCTTCTCGTCCTCTCTCTCTATCTTGTGGTTCGCAGGCAAGAGTTGTTGTTATGGTGAGACGTATAAACAAATTTGCAAGGTTAGCACCAAGTTGGGTCTTGCATCTCAACGTTTCCGTTGCATGATGCACCGGCTGGAATTGGATTTAATTTTCAGTGATATGTCTGTCAAGACGTCAGCCATCGTTCTGCGGCGTCATAACTTGTTAAATGTAAAACTGTAGAAAAGATAAACGAGTCTAGTTAAACCATCTCATCTTTACAACCGCAGTAAATTTCATTTTTGAAAAATGGATTTAGAAATCATTTAACAATATTTATCTTAGAGCTAAAATACTAAATAAATACTTATATGCTTCTAGTTAAGTGATTCCTGTTTTATTTCCAGACCAGAAGGATCTCAGCTAAAAACAGATTAAAATTCAATCGATTAGAAATATTTATTAATACACTTTATTATTCCTAAAAATTATTTAATGATTAATAGAAGAAATATTATTCGAACCGTTTACATTGAAAAAGTGAAAGTGAGTTAATGATCCAGTAGTTCCAAAGTAGTTCCTTGGAACTTGGAAGATCTGTGATGTTCGGATGGAAGATTCCTAAAAGCTACTAAAAATCTTTAAATGTCGGCCTTAAGGAACCTTCCACCGGAATCTCAAGGAAAGCTTCCCTTAAAATTCCGATGGAAGGTTCCCTAGAGCGGGACATTTAAAGCTTCCTGTAAGCTTTCAGTAAGCTTCCATCCGAGTCTCACAGATCTTCCAAGAAAGCTTCCAGGAACATATCGTGCTGTGTGGGTCATTAAATTTATAAAAATCAGAAGTTATAAGCAGAAGAATATCGACGTTAGTAATTGGAATCAATTTTTTTAGTAGCATGTCTCAAAAGTCGTTTTTCTTTTACTTGTTTCGACAGAATCTCAGATGAGATTCGTTATTTTCTTTCCGTTGATGATTAACAAGCTTTAAGTTGAGATTTTCCGTTTGTTAGTTTCTATTAAAAACTGCCTGGCGTTCAAAAGGGTAGGAATTTATTCGTAATTAAAATTCTCTTTTCTTTCCTTTTGTGTTTGTTAAAATAACATTGAATGGAAAAATTCTAATTAATTAATTTTTAATTACATTTTTTTTATATTATAGATGAAGTTTAGAGTGGTTATTAGTAAAGTTTTTAAAATATTATTAATTTTCACTTTAGTACAATAACTGACATGAAAAGAAAACTTTTGTGTCCCATTAAAAATTAATTTTCCTGCAACAAATTTAAATTGAAAAAATGTTTTTCTTT
This sequence comes from Leptopilina clavipes, assembly GCA_001855655.1. Taxonomy (NCBI): domain Eukaryota; kingdom Metazoa; phylum Arthropoda; class Insecta; order Hymenoptera; family Figitidae; genus Leptopilina; species Leptopilina clavipes. Next base: position 52,579 of record JUFY01035006.1, read on the forward strand.
TCTATTATTCTTATATATTGTTCCTAAAGGGATGTTTTCTTATCTATGAAAATTTATTTACCGAATAATTTAGACATTAAAATATAAAAATATATGTCGAGGATTCTCAACTATTAAATATAATCCTCCATTTCGAATTCTATTTTACTTTTATGGTTCGTATATTCAAGATGGACATATTATATCCAATGGAAAAGGAAACATTTCATGATGGGATAAATTTTACATTTCATAAAATAGCTATTCAATTTTTATGGTAACTGAACATTTTAAAAACATTTTAACATATATTTAATGCATTTAGTAACTGAATGCTAATGTAAAAAGAAATAATAATTATTTAATAATCACTTTTCTAAAAAAATTTGCAACTTGATGACATTTTTTTCTCTTCTGATAGAATAAATAATTCTCGGAAACAACTTATCATTTTCTTAAAATATTAATTTTCCTTAAAGTTCCTTGAACTATTGGAAAATTTCTATTTGCTGATAAGTTAAGTGAATTAATGTTACATATACATTTTGAAAAGAGTTAATTTTGTCTTGAGAATTTTGGAACTAGTTCAAGAAAGTTATTAGTGTATCTTTTTGAAGGACTTTAATGCCTGTCACGCTTGAGCTGTAAAATATGCAATAAACTTTATACCGAGGAAGACTTGAAATTAAGCGGTGGAAACATGTATAAATGTGAAAGCTTAGTCTGATAGTCGATGATCGATTGGACTAGATCTTCTTAAGAGTTTTAAAACTTTGCTTTCTTATGCAGGCAGGAGTCAGAGTGTAGGAATATTCCTTGGGGAAACTTTGTATCTTATGCTCCATCACGTACTTGAAACATTACGACCACGATGGTTTATGCAGAAGTACCTATAACCACATGTAGTACAAGAGCCTTGTCGTCAAGTAACTTGTACGTGGGCAAAGACATTTTGGCTAAGAGAAAATTTTGCTGACTCGAGATGAGAAACGCTTGCTGTAATATTACTCATTATACAGTGTTAATGTTTTGCATTTAATAGAAAAATCGTTTCTCAATTTAGAAAATATAATTTAAACAAGAAAAATTGCAAATTGATCCGAAAAGTGAATTATTCTTTACCGTCGGTCGGCAAGATAGATTTCTCTAATGACATTGTACCAAAAGTTGATAATGTATGACATTACAGAAATCTGCTTTACTATCAGCTGGAACTCACTTCTTTTTTAACTTGAAAAACAATGGTTTACCGTGCAGAATAAAGGAAAAATTAGAAGAAGCAGTAAAAAAATTGTATGTATTTTTATAGTAAAGCTTCGTAAAGTTAATTGAATTATCGTTTGATGTGTCACTTGACTTTTGGAAATTCTTTTTTCGCTAGATTGGCTAGATGAAAAAATTGCAAAATATATTAAACTGATTGAACGCTAATTCTTAAAATTGATCAATTGCCGCAAATTTCATTAACACAGCCTGTCAAAAATGTAATTCCTTAATTGAAGCAGAGATTCATTCAAACGAATAGAGATTGGCTCGATAGTATCTACGAATCGACATTGCCCATCAATGAAAAGCAGTTCCACAAATTAATTGATTTCTATCAAAGGCTTCTTTTTTCATTGATTCATGAGACTTTTACTTGACGTATTGCGGAAAAGAATTTTTTTTTTGAAACCAAAAATTGTGTTTTATAAGGAAATAAAAAGACTTTTTTTATATCGCTTCAAAAAGCCCTTTAGTTGAAAAGTGTTTTCTGAAATTACATCATAGGAAACTTGATAAGGTGATTTTTGCCAATTTCTGAAAGATTCTTTTACTTCTAGTGATTCGGACAGTTATATCATTTTTCCGCAATTTGTGTATGTTTCTTATTTTTTTAGATGGAAATTATTTTAATATTCTATCAGGCATTATAAATTGAATAATGTCATATTTATTATGATTCAAGAGGCTAATTTTAGGAAGAGAAGGGAATTTAAAGAAATATCTTTGATGCGAAAGGTTTTTCCTCGAATTATTGGACTTTGTGCTATATGCGCTTGTGAAGGTTTCGTTTCCGTAATTATCGCTCGTAATCGTCCATATGCGCTTCCGCTCTCTGTGCACCCCTTTTTCATTTTCTGAACCTCCTTCTTGTATGGCATTCATGAAAAAGCCCATTATGCAACCCGGAAACGCAAGGGGGGTTTTTGGACGGAGTGACGCGACGCGGAATGCACTATACGCGCGGAAAATTGCAACGAGAAAAGTTATATCGCTTGGGTAATAGCGTTGGCGTCATACTGCTCTACAGTTTTGCAGACAAGCGAACCGTCAAACATGTGCAGTTTTATGTATATGCACTTTTTAATCCACTGGCCGAAAACATCGTTGAAAGTATAGGCAAACAAACATTTCCCGCTGTTGTTGTTTTTACTGTTAAGAGGAGACTTGTTAAAAAACGTAGGTACATTCAATTATTTTCATCGTGTGTTCTATTTTACATTTTCTATTAACGTGTTTATGAATCAACTTCCACCAGTTTGTCCGCAGTTTAAGGGCAGTCAGCGGCATGAAAAAAATTCGTATTTTGAATAATTTTTTTTTACACTGAAAAAAAATTTATTTGATTCAAACAATCGATTACTTGTCTATTATCAAATAAATATTTACTTGAACCAAATAATTTTTAATTAAATCAAATACCATTTAATTGACTCAAATAAAGTTTATTTGATACAAATAAATATTTATTTGATAATAGACATACTATTTTTTCCTAACACACGTAAACCGAAAGTACAACTATGCAATTATTTAGTGGAATTTTTTTAATTAATTATTATTATTATACATATTTAATCTTTAAAAAAATAGTTTTTTTATTTTGTATTTATTAAAAAAAATTACAAATTATTCTAACAGGGAGGTAAAGTAACATTCCCTCCCTGTCTCCGGGAAAGACCTACTTTCCACCCTCTATATAGGTAAGAAATGATGTACTTTCGGTGCGTGTTAGAAACAAACAAATTATTATTACCTATTTATTATAATTATTCACATAGCGCATGTTTTTCGTAATTTTGCAATTTATTAAATTTGATTACAGATAAAAATGAATATAAAATGATTATTCTAACAATGTTTATAACAATAATTTGTTATAATTATTTATAATAATTATTTGTTTAAATAATTGCATACAAGGTCCTAAAAGTATTTTAAATAAAATTCTGAGTTGTTATTGACTATATCAATAATGATTCTAGAATTTGAGAGTAGAGGATCTTATTCAACCACATTCACTTTATTACAATTAATAAACAATTTCAGAGAAATGTCACGTACTTAACAGCGTGTCTCATAAATAACTCATAGAAAACATTTCAGTAACCTTCATTGCAAAGAATAGGACTTTTTTTTTATTTGACTTTCATTATTATCAAACTTTCGCTGTGTTTTATTTCATTAAATTTGTTTATAAAAACTTTTTTTTCTGAAAAAACAAAACATAACAACTTTATTAATTTTTCAATTTTCTTTATTACTTTTCCAATTTATTTTTCTTCTTTTGCTTCTCAGATTTCTTCAGTTTTACATCTATTTTTTCCCTTAGAGTTATTATTCTGAATTTTTTTTCATTTTAAATAAAACAGGTCAATTTAAAATGTAATCCTTCTTTTTAAGAAGAACTAGAATTTTCATGTTAGTGCTGTCGCTTTACTTGTTGGCAAAGCAGTCGTACAACTTTTATAAACTGACATTTTAAAAGTACTTTTAATACTTACAAATATTTTATTATTTATAAATATACATTAAGAATATATAGCCCAAAAGCTTTCTAAATTTCTAGAAATATTATAATGTTTGTCGTTTATTTATATTAGCATACGACTTGTTATTGAACATTTTTTTTTCAAAAATTAAAAATATTTAAACAATTCTTTGTTTCGTGTGAATTTTAATCAATAAACGATAAACATAGTTTGTTATTAATAATCTTTGGCTGGAATATCCATTTCTGTTGTTTAATTTTCATTACTTTCCCATTAAAAAAAAGAAGAAGAAGAAGAGATTAAACTTTTTTTCAGTTTATTACTTTCTTTTTATCTGTAAAGTATCTTTAAAGTAGTTTTTTGTTCCTCTCAAGAAAAAGAACGTTGTTAAATCTTTTCTTTGTGGTGACCTACACCTTGTGACAAGAAACGGAAGCAGTAAGTTCACTGCGGTAAATTCACTTTGTTACTTTAAGGCTACCTTTTTCTTTATTAAAATTACCTTCTTGAGTGAGGAATAGTGTTCTAAAAAAATTAACGTAAATTGCTTCTGACACGTTGATTAGATTCCTGAGAGATGTATTTTATTTTTGTTTTAAGTATTTTATTGATTTGACACTGAACATTCATAAAACACGATAGTTTTTTTATCTAAATGTTTCTTTGAATATTGTGGAATATTTAAATTGAAAATTTTGTCTCCATCCAGCAAGTGAATTCACGAGCACAAAAATAGAATTATATATAATTAAGGGGCTGGATACTATAATTGTTGTGACATTTGATTGTGAAATGAAAAAAAAGCAATATTTTTCTTCAAACATATATAGAAAATTTCGTCAATAAAACATGACGTTTAATTTTCGTTATTGAAAATTGAACATCCAGCAATAAGTATAGAAACAGAATTTTCCCTGTGTTAAAATTTAAAAATGACACATGTGACCGAAACAGTTTCTATCCACTGCTGACTAATACACTAGCGGTTTGTTGGCATATAAAAAGAACTAGATTTCAAGTGAGAATAAAACTTGTCTCCCTGACAAGTGACAGAATTGATTATTTGGCGAGGTCGTGTACTCGAAGTGAATGAAAGAGATGAATGAGAGAAATAACTGCAGAGAATCAGATTCAATAAGAAAAAAAAATCGTATCACACATCTAAATAAAACTCGCTTTTTTATATTATATGCTAATTCCATGACTATCCATGCATAGAAGTAACATAATATACAAAAAAAAATTTCGAATTCATATTTCCATTTATATTTTATATCAACGAAAAATGTTTAAACATAAAAATTTCATTTTTCCATCATTCATATCGATTTTACGACAATGGGACAAATTTTCCCTGTGGGTTATGTCCCTCATATCCTGAAACAATTTCCTTCCGAGTAGAAAAAATATTCACTGAGAAATTTATAACACGACATTACGACAATTGTACATATGAAGCGGAAATACACGTATATGAATTGACACTGGTCGTTCGGTCAGATCGTCTAAAAGAGAAATAATGCAAATTAAATGAAAAGTAAAAGTGTAATTAAATGGGTGTAAATGATACTTTCGTTTTGTCGTAATTTCGTGCTAATTAGAATCGTAAAAACTTTTACACTCTATAGGAAAATAAAATATTTTCAATTAAGTAGACGATTACTTTTTTTTATTGTACGTAGTTGAAATTTGTGACTTTATTGGTATTTACTCTTGGAAATTTTTATAACAAAGGCCTTCGAATAGTGTCTGTAAAAGAAAGTTGACAATTGAAAATTAGTGGAAACTGGGAAAGTCGGGAAATTCTGGAGCAGATGTACTGTCACGCTCCTGCTTTGTAGTGCGCTACTGCGCAGCAATCTCACGTCACTCCCTTCCATTTCTGTCCCCCCTCTCTCGATAGTAGCCGAGCTATAAATTCGCTGCTTTCTTGCTGGAGACTTCAGTAGAGTTAGTTTCGAGGCATAACTCGGACCTAAGATTCTCTGATTCCAAAAAGCTCCTCACAGTTTTCCAGAACGTTTGCTTCCGAGACAGCAAAGGACTAGATTAAAACGAAAAATGTTTTTCTTAAATCCGAATCGTATACGAACTAGTAAAGACGCTCCTGCCTAATTTGATGGCGAAATGTCCCCTTGTCCAGAATAGTGTTTGAATTCGATTCTCTGGACAATTGAACGTCAACGCGTTTTCCGCTTGAAGAGATACAAGATCGTTTGTCAACATTTTATTTTGAATGTAGATGTAGTTGCTTTCTCAAAGAAGAAATCTTTACACATTCCAAAAGCTGTTTTGGATCACCCAATAGATGGAGTTTGTCCTTTGAATAGTTCCTGAATGGAAAGCCACACGGTAAGGCGGTATATAGGATCGAGTTCCTTACGATGCTGTTAAATTAAATTACATACAGTCGCCATAGTCACGATGGCACACTTGGCACGAGTGTCGGGCCACCCTATGCATAATGCATACTGTATTTTGCGAGGTTGGTTGTACCCTTCGGCGTGTGCGATCTAGTCGAGAAGTCAACGCAGCGCATGTCCTTTGCTTCCGTTTTGTGGTCTTGAAGGTGTGGCGATGGGAGTTGCTAATACAACCGCAAATATCGACGATCTTGAATCTTCAATGTCCGGTTACTCGAAACATCATCAAGAATAGATATATCATTTTCAAAAGAAGCAGCAAATATTTCGATAATCTCTTTTTTCATTTATCATTTACTTTGCAATTGATTTCGTACCTATTCCCTTTTTTTCATGAAGAAATAGAAAATTTTTTCTCCTATTTAGAATTTAGTGATTGCCATTATATGAGACTTTCGATTCTCCTGCGAAATAAGAAATAAATATTCAAGAAATTTTAATTAGGGATAAATTTATCACAATTGAGTTTTAAATTTTCCCGCGTCACTTTGAAGAGAAGTAGATGGCGATCAGTCCCGTTCGGTACTCTCCGGTAACGTTCGGCTTTACTGGGCACTACTCGGGCCCATCATATAAAAGCGCACGCACCATTCAGCTTCTCGTTAGTAGACGAAGATCCTTTACACGCAAACTTCTCATTATCGTCTACTGAAAATAATTCAATCATTGACGACTAATTAACAATCTATCGACAAGATGAAAGATATAAATATTTTTTATTTACAAAAATAGATATTATAGCATTTTATTTTAGGAATTTGTTTTTTCACTATTTTTTATCTTTAAATTTATTTTCCCTGCATTCAATATTGTATTATAAAGCGTAAAAATCTGGTGGAAAAATGTCAAAAATATTCGACCTGCAATTTTAGAAAGTTGTTAACTTTAGTGGCATTGAAATTCGGATGGTTGGAAGTTGAAAAAGAACACAAAGTAAATAGGAAAAGCTATTTTTTTTTATTATAAAACTGTACAAGACGTGAATGTTTTATTACTTTAGAGCTCAATAAAATTTTATTTCTTGTGAAAGTAAACAACGTTCCAATATTTACAAATATTATTACCACATGGAGAAAAGTAGAGTTTTGAAACAAATTTCTTTTTGTCGAGAGCAGATTGATTTGCTTTTTAAAATTATTTATAATTTATAAATAATTTCAACGATAAGTTGGAAAATATTTTATTGACATATAATTAAAATAATGATGAAAGATATTTTAAAAATTCTCTGGATGATATTTTTAGGAATCGAAATGTAGATATATAGAAAGTTTTCTGAAAAAGCACAATTCGAATATTATGATAAAGTGTGCAGTGAAAAATTTTCTTTTTCATACCAAGAAAAAGAAGAAATACTAATAGAACTGCAAATATCGTCGATTTGAAAATGCGCGGAAATCTTTAAAGAGTGGTGTTTTTTTTACAACCATTTTCTTTGCAAGTCTCTGGAAACCATTTTCTCGACTCTAAAACGAGAGAAGGAAAAGCGCAGTACCAAGCTCTGGTATTCGGTTTGAAAAACGTTGGAAAAAATATCTCGAGGTGCATTAGAAGCTTAAGGTATACACTAAAGCGATGAGACATTGTTGCAATTGCACACGTTAAGTGCAGAATCCCTCCCTTTTTTTCCCATATTTTTTACGACTTCTTTTCCATTCAACCCTTATATATATAAGGATATAACAAGATGGCACTCTATTTACCCCCTCGTTCATTTTTATAATCTCATATGTCATGATCCTTGATGGAAAAAAATAATATTCCTCCATCAAATTGTCGTGTATCATAGTTCATAGTTTAAAAATTCATTTCCTTTATGAGAAACACAGCGAGTTGTAATTTTCAATAAAAGTTGAATAGCAATAAAAATTGTAATGGACATTTTATATAGAGTAAAGTACATATATATATATACAATGTCGAAGTATTAAAAGTCATATATTAATTATGAGAAGAATTTTCTCTTTTACTCCACCTATTTTGCGATAAAAAGTTTTTTGAATAATTCTTCTCCATCTTAAATAAGAATTAAAAATTTTATACCTACAATATAATCAAGGGGAATTTACTAGTGAAAATAGTGTACACTTGACTCTCTATTCCACTTATTACCATTGTTACCAAGTATTACCAGGTATTGTTAAGTATTACCAGGTATTACCAAATATTATACCATGAATTACTAAGTATTGCCAAGTATTACTAGGTATTACCAAGTATTATCAAGTATTACCGAGTATTACCAGGAGAGTGTACACTTGACTTCCTGAGTAAATTTCCCCTTGAATATAATTGATTTTTTTTAATATTATTTATGTTAAGTTGAAAAAAAATTTTTTGTTATACCTTTGGTAAATATTGCCAAGGAAGAAATAATAAATTAATTCTTTAGCATTTAATGAAAATTTGAATTTGAATGGAACATTGATTGAATTCCTTTTCTAGTGGTACTTTAGTTTTTATGTTTACATATTTGCGCATAATTGTAAAAGGACATCATTTATTGCTCACAAAGCAAAGTACATTACAATTGACCTAAATGTTCCATGCAACATTATATCTATGTGTAGGTATAATTCAACTTCTATTCAAAGCAAAGTTCATTTTATCTAATTATTATTTCACATGATGTAATAGCATTTATTTTCTATTTAATCTACATTGCCATTTAATATCACTGATCTAGATAATCATTTGATTTAAAACTCAATTTCCTGAAATAAAATTTCTCTAAATATATTTTCGATTATTCTCAAATAAAGACACTTCTTTAAATTATACATAAAATTTAAAATCAATTAACTTTCTGGCTAATTTTGGTAAAATTTTACTATCAAAATGTCATTTGATAATTTCGATTTTCAATATTCAATAAAACTTACTAATTAATAAGAATTATTTTCAACTTTAGAATAACAAATATTCTACTCCTGTTTTTAAAGTATCGATTCCACGTTTATACGTATTTTTGAACCATAAAATTACAGATGCGGAAGTTGCCTCATATTGCTCTAGCTCTTATTCATATTTTAATTTTCACGCAATTCATTCCCGTAAACTGGAACTTGCACTTAATCTGGAATTAAATGCAGGGAAAAAAAACAAACCCCAGACAGTGTTACATGTAGTATTATAACTCTTTTGTTTCCCTTTTTTTAGAGAGAGAGAGAGAGAGAGAAAGGTGAAAAATGCAAATGTTTTAACGTTTCATGCGAGTTACGAGAAAAGTAAATACTCGTAAACAGAACTGTTTCTTCTTTGGTAATTTCTGAGTCAAAAAAGTGGGAAAGAGTCATAATACAGTGGAGAATTATGCGAGAGAAAAAGTTTTTAGAGTTGGGCAATGGGAGAGGCGGAAAATGAAGGATTTGGCTAAAGGGCGGGTGGGGGAGGAGAAGTTTCTCAATTAAAAAACTGACCTATAGCTGACCAGATGCCGCATTTTCCGAGTGACCTTGCGATTTATTGCACGCAGGGTGCACATTTATTCTGAGCTTTCCAGTTGGTAATTCGCTTTCCACGAGTGAATACAAACATCAACAGAAGTACACAATTTGCGGAGGACCGTTTGCTATACATGAAATGTTGATATTATTTTCATCACGACCTACCCGTACGGTACATTTGTTTTCAACAAAATGTATTGCGCCCTTTTTTTATTGTTCGTGAAGAAAGTTATTTGTTATTATTCAGTTCACGGATTGAAATTTTCAGTGTGAGAAAATTAAAAATATTCTTGTGAATATACTAATCATTCTTCGGGACGCAGGAATATTCCACAAATCTTATTCAACTTAAAATCATTTAAAATGAAATTCATTTGACATTAATGTTAAATGACAAATGACATGAAATTCTTTGGACATAAAATTCATTTGACATAAAACTCATTTGACTTAAATGTCAAATGACATGAAATTCTTTGGACATAAAATTCATTTGACATAATATCATTTGCAATAATATTCATTTAACATAAGGTCATTTGACATAAAACTCATTTGACACAAAATTCATTTGACACAAATTTATTATTTGACATGAAATACATTGGATATAAAATTTATTTTACATAAATGTAATTTTACATTATATTCATTTGACATAAAAATTTTTTGACTTAAAGTTCATTTGACATAAAAATATATGCGCGAATTTTAAAATTGTTCAATCACAATTTTCTTGATAATATCTTATTGGTTACTTTTAAAATTCGCGTTCATATTTCTATGTCAAATGAACTTTGTGTCAAATGATTTTTATGTCAAATGGAATTTATATCAATTGACATTAATGTAAATAAATTTTATGTCAAATAAAATTTATATTCTAATGACTTTTATGTTAAATGAATTTCATGTCAAATGAAAATGTTAAATGAATTTTATGTCAAATAACAATTATGTCAGTAAAGATCTGTGGAATATTCATGCGTCCCTCATTCTTCATCTATTGCCTAACAATGATTTGACGATTGTCACGATGTTATATCCATTTAATTAATTATTTTTCTAATTATTGTGAAATACAGAGACATTGAACGTAAGAGGAAATAATGTTCCTGATTGTTGTTTAATATCGTAGTATAATCTCTCGTGACTTTTTCTCAACTCAACCATCCGTAATTTCTATGCCAGGGATGCTTCTCTTTCTTAGGAAGCAGGTGTCTTCATTAGTCATCTTTACAAGACGTATCTATAGATTATAAAAAGATTTCACAATGTTCAAGGGGCGTAAAATAATCTCCAAATGTAGGTCAAAATGCACAGGTCAAGAGGGAGGGGGGGGGGGAGAATCTGAAAATGTTAGGTCGAGAAGAAATTGATAAATATAGCTAACTATGATAACGAATAACTTGTATTTGAAACTAAAATTTTGATCTTTAATATTTTTTTCAATTTTTCTGTTGTTTTTAAATATATTATACAAGAGTAATTCTCACTTGAGCTGAAAATTATTCGCATTGTTATAAAGATCCATCTTTTGTTTGGGATAGCTCAATGGAATTTTGTGGTTTTCGCCTTTCTATATCTAACATTATTAAAAAAAAAAAAAATTTTTTTTGAAAAAAATTCATATCTTGTAAATGTCTTGATAAAAAAATTAAAAGAAATCATGAAGCTCTTTTTCGAAGAGTATAAGAAGATAAAAAAATTTTAGCCAAATTAAAAATGTCAATTTCAATGATATGTTGACTTTGCGTGCACCGCCCCATTTACATTTAATTATAATTAATTTTCAAAGTATTGAAAAATGTATGAAATGTTTTTTTGTTAATTAAACAAGTAAATATTACATTATTAAGAATTGAAGGATTCTTTTTATACATAGATGATTATATAAAAAGGATATAAATATCTTTTGAATTCAATGATATTGGTGTTACGTGACAAATGAGAGTAATTAGAAAGAATAATGACATGTTTGTGGAAAATTTTTTTAATATCATTGAATAATTATCATATTAAATGTTACTTAGAATGTAATTTTTTTTTTAAACAAAGTTTTTTCCTCACATGGAAACTCGTCGTGAATTTTATTCCTGACACATCGATCGGCTTTATCTGTGCTCTTAGGATAAGTCAGATAATGTTACGAAGAAGGAAAATGGTCAGGTCGTGAGATTGAAACAGGTAGAGACAGAGAAACCTTATCTTTTCTACTATAGCTCTTTTTTTATCACAAGGGAATACTTTCTTGCTCCTTACGTCATTACCATGACGTGAAATGCACGTGAATTCCTTTTTCCTCAATATCCCTTGTAGGTATTCGTCTTGAATCTCTCTGGCATGGAAATGCAAACCATGGAATTTAACATTTCTGATTGATATCGTAGTCGTAGGTATGAATCTAAGGAAAAAAAATTGTAGTTTGCAAAAAAAAGCAAGAAATATACAACCGCATCATATTTGAAATACATAATTGATTTGTAATGGAGAAAATTTATTTTTGTCATATATTGCTAACTATCATGTTTTTGTGTTTTCTGCAATAAAATGTCGAAACACTTAAATCAACTGTGTATCAATGAAAGTTAGTGCCTCTTGTACAAGAAAGATTTATGTCGACATTTATTACTAAGATTATCCACGTCATGAAAAACAGCTGTGCAATTCATTTCTATTCTTAACTATATACACGAGGGTAAAAGTAATTAGGACTTAAAATGTAAATATAGATTTAAATAATTTTCTCCAATTGTAAATTATTATTAAGATCGATGTAACAAAAAATAAAAACACAACAAAACACTTTCAAATTTTAATAATCGAAAAATTCAAAATGTCCGATCCAAAATAGCAGATTATTTTTTTAGAAATTCAATAATTAAAAAAAATACCGTTCATATTGGATCCATTATTAATTATTTTAAAATTTTGATTTCAAATTCGTAATCAGCGACCCCAAAAACCCCCGAGTAGTAATTTTTATGAACTTAGTTCAAGTTTCTGAAAAATTGAAGATTTTATTAAAAATTAGTTAAGTTTAGCTTTTATATATTAAAACGGAAAGTTTTTTTTATTCTTTAGGATAAAAATAAATTTGTCTCATATTTGTGTCTACATTTAAATGATTATCGATCGATAAAGAAAACAGTGTGTAATTATTATTGATTTTTATAATTACGACAAATGTTATGTCAAGTAAATCATTGAAATTTACGTAATTCACGTTAATGTGTTTGCTTCGTATTTCCTATACTTGTTTCTCAAGGAACTAGATACAAATATAAAATCTTCTTACAATAATAACCTTGGGAGAGAATATTATTGAAAAAAATGTTCAGGAACGCTGTACACTATTGTTTAATAATAAAAAATACAAAAATTCCATTTCTAATAACCGTTATTTCATAATTTTATATTGTTTCTAATTTATTGACATTTTTATAGGGAAACAAATTTATTTATTATTATTAATTTTAATATATAAATTAGTATTTTTTAAACATTTTGTTATAATAAAACGACTAGGAGATTTTATGGAAGAAAATATTTTATAATATTATATTCCTCATATTTTAATAATCTATTTATTTATATATTTTTTTTAATTTCAAAGGACAAATTT